>WOGN01008393.1:0-11322 GCA_015342105.1 Leptinotarsa texana
TGAATTTGAGTAGTGTCAGTTAGGAGTTTCATGAATTGAAATATTTTCAACAGAACATCCCGAAATTAATTACATTGAGAAAATTCACTAGCAATGATAATGTTATGAACTTCCATTTACATTGGATATGAATGAAAAATAAGCAATCAGTGCAAATCCATGATAATGAATATGGTGTATACAGTTAATTCCATTCAAAGGCGTGTTTTGATGCACGGTATTTTGTTCGGTTGATGATACATCAAATTATGCTACAGTGTTTTTTTCAATAAATTAAGTACTGAAAATGCTATTATGGACCAATGCATTATCGATGCATTGGACAAATCGAGTAAGTGTTCAGCCATAATCCTTGATTTGGCCAAACCATTTGACACAATATTCCATAGTCTACTGATAGAAACTTTATACATACAGTGTGTACAAGTCATATGGAATGAATTCATTTTTTTATCATTACTTCAACTCCTAATTTTTCAAGTGGAAAGTATAGTCTAATGATATATCATTTTGAAGGTCTCTTCATTATCTATTCAAAAATGTTGTCGCTTTTAAGTTTACCGCAAAAATTTTTATTTTTTGTTCAATCGTTTTAATTTTACTCGTATTTTATTTCAATATTATTTCATTTCAGGTTATTTTTGCTAAATATAATTGTTATTTTCAGCTATTTATTTTTAATTCTTCTTTTTCAGTTATTTCGGGGATTTCAAATCATTTTACATATTAGACAATGGAAGTCCGAAGTTGTGAAATTCATCATGAAACATTGTCAATCACCTTCAAACAAAATAGATGTGATGTGCTTATGTGTTTCTCCTAATAAATATTCAAAAAAGGAAAACGATACAAATGAATTAGGAGATGCGATAGAATCGCATGAAAGTGAAGAACAAATATTTTCTAGGAGCAAGGGATAATGACGTGTGCAAAATGCTCACAAATATATGCACATTGAAAATAATAACAAAACCACATTATCATTCACGGAATTGTTGAGGTGATTCAACAAATGTATCAGATATGAAATGAAATCCATCATCATCGTTCATTTGTTTCCAGTTCTCGAAATGAAAATGCCAGGATTAAGCTTCATAACACGGCGATATTTTATATCATGGCCGAATGTTTGGATTTCACTGAGCTTCTTCGGCTATATAATATAAAACTTTGTCTTATAGATGATATTAAAGTTCAAGCGTTCAAGACTGTAACGAATCACTCTATGACATTTTAGGGTCAAAAATGTTTTCGATCAAACAAATAAACGTCAATTGTGGAAGATGGAATAATGAATTGATGAACTGTATAACTGAAATTCTTAATTATTCATCGGGCATAGTCTTACACGAATGAATTACTATTTCAATAGAATCATTAGGGAAATTCGCAAACATCTGTCAATCCATTTCATGTGAACAATATACCAACATAGAGGTCATGGAAAGTATGAAATTTTTTGTGCTGTGAATTTTCGATTTCTCCTATTGAATATTCTCTAACGGAATATTTCAGGAAATTTCATGAAATAGAGATATTATTCCTTGAGAAAATTTCAATGATATACTCAAGACTATCTGAGAGAGATGCTTGCCCAAAGATACCCATTTTGGAAATTCAAGTGATGATTTGATGGAAAATTTTATTTCAATTCTAAATGAACCAAAAGACGTAAATCTAACAACAAATTGATGGTATGGTTGAAAGGAGCCCGATCAGTCAAGAGTGGTCTTCCTCGGGAACCTGGGATACAAAATAAAAAAAACACTAAGATTAAGGAATGAATGTATCCCTTGCAGTCAGACAGGGTCCATAAACGAAATCGCAATAGCTGGCTTGGGATAGTACCAGAGAGTTGCATGAAAGAGTTTTGAGTGACCTACTTATAATATGTCTATGACCACATAGAATTTTAAGTTTTGGGTAAGATTTCTGAAATATAAAAAATACATGATCGTAGAATTTTAACTTACTATCGATAAATAACCCGAGGTTTTCAGACTTATCTTTTACAGTTAGTTGATTACCTTCTAATTGCATGTTTATATCAGGTGGATCGATAGGTTCAGATAATATAGCAGACGATTTCGATGGGTTTATAATCAAGTAATGTTTCTTAGAAGTCTCTAGAATTTGAAGCAGGTCTTCATTGATTTTCTGTTGAGACTCTGCTAATGTGTTTGAATCGAAAAAGTAGTAGATTTGAGTATCATCTGCGTACATGTGGATTCGTGAGTATTTTACAGATTTGGAAAAAAACATGTGTAGATAGTAAAGATCAGAGGACCGAGAATCGAACCTTGTGCTACTCCACGTGATATAGATCCATCGTCAGATGAAACTCCCTGTAACACCACTCTCTGAGATCTTCCTGTGATATAGTTTCTGAAGAACTTGAGTGCTTGATTTTCTAAAGCTATGAAGTGAAGTACCAAGAGCAGTATACCGTGATTAAGCTTGTCAAATGCTTTACTATAATCTAATAATACTAAAACACCGATCTTTTGTTTGTCTAATTTGCTGAAGAAATCGTGCGTTACATTTAGTAGACATTTATCAATGCAGACATATCTATATTCACCAGCATCTTCTCTCAACGTTTCGTAATCAAATTTATCTATCAACTATCAAGAAACTGACCGTTTTTTTCCTAGAGTAAGACTATCAAATATAAAAGTTTTTATTATTCCTTTTTTCACATACTCGCTATATATTTTATTGTTTGAAGGTGGTTGATAATGTATCATGATGCATTTCATCAGTTCGGACTTCCATTGTCTAATATGATATAAATTGATTTGAGATCCCTGAAAGAATCTCTGAAAAAATGTAAAAGGGTTAGCTGAATTATATTAAGCAAAGAAACTGAAATTACAATGAAGTAAAATACAAGCAACAGCCAAATTCAATTCGTTGTGGACTTCCTTGCCATTCTTAGACGTTTTGCTGAATAGGACCGACACTAAATGGGAAACATATGTAGATCGAAAACCCACTCACACAGGATAGTATCTAAACCATGAATCAAACCACCATCAATCGACTAAGAGAGGTTTCATCAAGACTCTACAAGACCGTGCTTTCGTGCTCGAAAAGGAACTAGGCATCATCAAAAATGACCTTCAACGGAATGGTTGCCCCAAAGTGAGGTGGAACAAGCTTCAGCTAGAAGATAGCAAGAGCTCCACAAGGAAGAGAAACCGCCACAACCAGTACTTGGACTTCCCTACATCAGAGGATTATCGGAAAGCATATGATGGATTGGGTCCAAGACTAACATCAGAACCTGTTTCACATCTGGGAACACTATCCGTAGCAGCTTCACGAAAACCAGGCCACCAAACGCGGACTGCGATTCCAAGAATTGCATTTACCGGATACACTGCGAGTGCGGAGAATCATATATGAAAAAACACACAGCGAGGAGAAACCAGCAAATGAGGAATAGCAGAGCATGTTTGGACTAATCAACGTAACATATATATCAAAAGTTACCTTCTCTATAACTATTTATGAATTGGATTTCAGAAAAAAACTATCATACATTGTGATGTAAGTGTATACACCAGGTGCAAATGTGATGTAAATAACAGTACTTGGTTAATTGGAATACATTGCTTTTACAAGTATATTCTTCGGAGTCTAACACGAAATATCATTGAACTAAAGTCACCAGCACTAAGTTCTTTCAATTTGAAGACTTAGTTTATATCACTGAACTGAAATAATACTTTGATGGAATTATAAAACAACAACAAAAATTAATTGGCGCTTCGGGGACTTCATTGATTCCAGTAGAACATTTGATTTTTCAGATGCAGGAAAACCCGGAAAAACCAGCAGCACCACATCATCTGAAGATCTTACTCTGCCAATGTCCTCTCTTTCATATAACAAAATGTTGGGTGTCTCCAGAGGCTCCAATAAATTCAATTCATCGCCAGTCGTGACACGACTATCGTCAAACTTAAATCAGTCCGTTAGTGAACAATGACTGCATAAAGATTATATTAGGGATCTGCTAGATTGAAGGGTTCATCTATTGCGAACCTTTGAGAGAGTTTGATGCTTCCGTCAGGAGTTGTGTTATGTTTGAAGACCATCGGTGTTATTATTAGATTGACTGGTGCCTCAGCTATACTTATTTTCTCATAATAGTCAGTTAATTTGGCTCATGTTTGGCAATACAATCGATCATAACTTGTTCACATTTTCATTTTCAGATGATTCAACGGTCATATTAGAAAACGCTAGTTGAAGTTCCAGAAATTCATATACGTTTTTGATGGTATAATTTTCAAGTTATGGAGTGAATTGAATCATCAATTAGGACAGTATTCTTGTTCTGGTACGGACAAATGTTTTTAGTGGATAAAATAATAATGTTTCATTAAGAAAAACTTGTTCGATAGCCAATATACGGAAAACCAACGAACCTCTAGTAAAATTCACCCCTGCAGTGTAAGTGAAGTATTCAAGAATGACCCTTGTATCGTTTTCGAGAGCCATTAGCGGAAGAAGTGAACGAGGGGCGCTCAATTAAAGAGATTTACTACCTAACCTCGAAAACTTAAGCTCGTGGTGCAATACTTGGACGCGTTTTCGATTATGGTTCATGAATAAACCAGACCATTAATAACTTCAATATGTGGGGATCACAATGGATATAGAAACGTTTCAAAAGTCTTGTTGGGGGCATTGTAACTGAAGACGTTGGTGAGATTTATAATAGAATACATAGTTATGGTATTTGGTCCTTGTGAATACATACGTGGGAATTCGCAGAAAACTGATCATTAGATACCTACATCAGGAGCAAATTTTGTGGGTGGTAGCTATGAGACGGCGCAGTACGAAAGTGCATAAATATACCGTGGTATAGACACTTGGACTCTTCCCAATGTGATATATTTTGATAATAACACTTGATCTACAGCTCTCTTGATTCTTCATAAAATAATGAGATCTAACGTATTTCCGGATTCCATTAGTAATAATAATAATTTCAATTTTTTTCACAAATTAGTTTGCACATCAATACTGTGATAATGCGAATAAAAATAGAGGAATGTCAATAAATTTGAGTAGAGAAATGATATAAGACAATGTATACACATATGAAATGACTAGAATGATTGAATATATCTGGATGTGTATAGGACCAGCATATCCACGTCACAAACAATTATTACAAATAATATAATGTATAAATATAGAATATATTAAAGTCACTAATCCTTTGTGTGTATAAATAAAAAAGGGGTATATGATATAAACCGTACCCTTACATGGAAATAAAGTTACGGCTGAAACTCCTCAAAAGTGTATTAGTTGCCTAACTTTTCTCTTGAAAATATGGACATTTCTTGAAACTTTAATGTCATCAGGAAGTTTGTTATACGGTTTGCATCCCTGCTATTCAAAACTTTTTTGGAAGAGAGCAGTTCGATGTTGACTGGGTAGAAGTGAGTGGCCATTGTGTCAAATGGGTATGTGAAGGTATGTTGGCAGCCAATTTGTTTTTATTGCGGTATACATATGTGCATGCCTCAAGTATGTATATTCCTGCAACTGTTGATATTTTTAACTTCTGAAATGCTCCCCTACAGGAATCCCTGAATCCCAACTCAACAATGATCCTTACTGCATACTTCTGTATCATGAACACTCGATCCACAGAGGAGCTTTTGCCTCAGTTCAGTATGCCAAACCTGAGGTGAGAATTATAATTTGCATAATAAAGGAGTGAGTAGAGGGATACCTGAGAGAATAACAGGAATTTCTGACCATTTTACACAAATTATCTACTTGTGGTTTCCATTGCAAGTTGTTATCAAAAGTAACTCTTAACAATTTAGTTGTTATTGTGGGATCCAATTGTAATTCGGTATTCCGGTATAGACTCAACTCATGGTGTTGTCGTCGTACCATGAATTGCAACATACTAGTTTTTGTTTTATTCATTATCAAGTTATTTTTTTCACAACAAGTGATAACTCTACTGAAAGTGCTTTCAGCTATATTTATAACAGTGTTTAAGTTATTTTCAATAACCAGTATATTCGTGTCATCAGCATAACATATACAGTGAGTGGCATAATTTCCATTTAGATACACTAATAGATCATTTGCAAATACTAAATACAGAAAAGGCCCCAAAATGGACCACTGAGGCACACAATCAGCAATGTGTTTTCAGAACTTATATTTACCCCAATTATCACTATTTGTCTCTTATTTTTAAGAAAGGAGTTCAATAAATTGAGTGGCACTCCTCTAACTCCATATCTCAATAGTTTTTCCAGCAAGAAGCTATGATTAACGCAATCAAACGCACGTTAAAAATCAATGAACAATCCTAGAACATATTGTTTTATCCAAGGCCGTTATTATGCGACTTTGAAAGTCGCAAAGAGCTGTATCACTGCCTTTGTTAGTCGTGAAACCATGTTGTGATGGTGATAATAATTTCGTCACAGTAAAATAAACATTCAACTGTTCTTTCAGATTCATTTCATATAGTTTAGAAATCTAGAAAGAATACTAATTGCTCTGTAGCCATAGTTAAATACATTTTGAATCGATTCTTGTTCCATATGTTCCATATGTCAATTCTTCCGTCGTGAGATTTTGACAAATCAATAGGTGAAAACACCAGGGTATCTATGCATCTCTCGTGCTGTTGTCAAAGCATTTATTTCCGAAATCCACAAGAATAACCGTGGTGTGACTATTAATGATGATAGCGTTATGGATATCAGTATCATTCAAGAACTGACACCAGGAACATAACGTCAAGAATCACTGAGAAAAATTTTTCTGACATATTTTTGATAATTATGATAAATATACTATAGTTTGCCAGATGAAAATGAAAGGCAAGTTTAATTTTATTAGTTGTAAGTAGCTATTAATATTACTCTTCCACTTAACCCTTAATAATATTCTTGCCGCCATTTATTTATAAATACTAACTTTTTGACTCCGCCATGTTTATACCTATATCTTGAATAGTATTTTGCATGCCAGGGAGAATCAATCAGAGTTTTATGTTTCACGTTACCATTCAATGCTCTATCAATTCCGTCGAAAGTATTTGAAAGTCCCGAGGAACAGATTAACGCTGGTCCACATAGTCTTGTGGTAATAAACTATTTAACAAGCTACCAAGCGATCTAAAAAATATAATAGTTATGACAACTTTAAGTTTATGTTAAAAAGTAGCCTTTATTCATCATGCATTTTATTCCATAACGGAATTTTTTTATTGTAAGAATTTTCGAAACGGTTGTTTTGTGTATGCTTTTTTTATTTGTTTTTATCTTTATTTAAGGACGAAACACAATCACTACAGAAAAATCTTAAAGGCGCTCTAAGAGCGGTGCCTGTGCGAAAGGAGTGATTCACATTGGATTTGAATTGCTGGAGATTAAATGCATCTGGAAAAACGTTCTCAGGAAGTTTATTCCACTTAAACGCAGTTCTACAGATGGAAGAGTTCTCAAACAGTGAAATTCGAGGTGTACTGAGTTGAACATCAGAACGATGAGCAGTCCATCGCGTATTTCTGATATGTAACGCTCTTGGTGGAATCAAAAGTGCCAAGTCACTTGAATACCTCCCGTAAAAGTATTTATAGAATAAAGACACATCTCTAACCTTCCTTCGATATCCAGGCAAGGTTGCAGGTGATGTTCGCGCTTCCAATCAGGTGGATGGCTCTTTTCTGGATGGAATCCAGCAACGTCAGGGTATGTTTGAAGGCAAAGCTCCATACATGAGAAGAATACTACAAAGAAGATCTGATCAGAGCTTTATAAAGCATCAAAAGTTACTGACGTGTGTATAGTTTTCTGGTTCGGAACAGTGTTCCAAAAGCTTTTGAGAAGCAGCCTTTGTAATTCCAGCGACATGATTGTGCCATGGCACATTGGCGTCCATTTTAACCCCCAACAAACTTTTCGAAGCAGAAAGCGGAATTGTCAAACTGACATTATTATATCCGGTTCGGCGATGTTTATCTTCTTGGAGACAACTGATGCCTGGGTTTTTGTGGCATTGAATTGAACCTGGTTACTTTCACCCCAATTCGAAATCACTTCTAGATCCTCATTAAGATATGCAACCTCCTACTGCCGGTGAAGATGTGCCTCGTTACCCGATGTCCTCGAATCCAAATGGAATGATGAGACAATTTTTCCCCCTGTTCTAGTCCATTAAATATAACATCCTTTTTTTTTTGACGTTATCCTACACTTGTACTTTGCAGATATTATTGTATTGTATAACCTTGGTAAATGATCAATTCCGAAATCCTATCTGAGATAGGATTGATATAAATAGTTTTTTTGGTTCTAAACGAAACCGCTGTGTACCAACTTTTTATGTATCCTGGTATAAACTTTCTGCTGTTTCTTGATACCATATATGATTCGCAAATACTTTTTTAATTTTTAGCTGATTTCGTCTAGTTAGAAATGGATTGTATAGAACATCTGCATATAGGTGACATTCACAGCTTTGCATAATATAAATGTAGCCACACTGGAAGAAAACATCTTTTACTGTGAATAGTTCTCAATACTGCAAGAGTTTGTTACCATGTCTACCGAAATTCATTTGAGCATCAATTCTAGACCCAACGGTTTACCCACATACAAATTTCAAGACGCTCTTGTATATAGATAGAATTCATCACCGAGTCTCGCTTATTGTGGGACCCAAACAAAATTGCTTTGGTTTTGGCCTTAATAATGTTGATGCAGTGATTTGACGCTGCTATAATTGAAGATTTCAGATCCCGATTTATTCGGATGCAAGTATTATGTTCCCTCCACTGAGACAAACTGTGATAAAGCTGAGTATCGTCAGCGTACAGGTAAATTTTACATCCTAGAAGCTATGAATATTATACAGTAGAGGTCCTGAATTCGAACCTTGTGGTACACCAAAATGAAAACCATTTATGCTCACTTTTGTTGGCGATCTTTTCAAGAAAGATTCATTACCTACGGCAGATAAGAGGATTTCAACGTGGCAAAATAAACACATTACAAGTTCAAATCAAGCAGTTTTGGAGGCTGGTTTATTGGATTGAAGTCACCTTCTGGAAATTTCGGTATTTACATTTTCGTCATTTGAACTACCTACGGTTTTGCTTGAAAATTCATTAATTTGCATTTTATTGTAAAACTAGGTATTATTGACGACCAAAAACGTATTTAGTGAGTAAAGGAAACAGATTTTGTTTTGTGATCATAAAAAGTTTTGATAGTAAACCACCCAGTCTAGTTGTCACGTATAGTATTTGACTCCATTTCATTCTCATAGAAAAAAGTCGACTGGAGTAGAATCGGGAGACCTAGATGGCCATTCTGAAAAAAACTCTCCGTTTGATCCATCGATCTAAAAAGTTATTATCGAAGAAGTATCACACGCGGACTACGGAATGAGAAGCTCTTTCTTGTCGGAAAGCTACACCACGTCGCGATAAAGGATCTAACTATGGTGGTGTTGTTCGGCATTTCTTGATTGTTTGAAATCCTCCACCATTTAGGTTTGCTTCCAAAAAAAATTGTGGTGGTTTCTCAAAATTTCTGCCCAAACATTTAGTTTTTTTGGCGTTTTTGAGTGTGGATTTGGCGTGCCACATTGGGATTGGAATCACTCCAGTATCGAAAATTTTGACGATTTACCTGTTCTTTCAGATAAAAGATATATTCATCAGAGAATGTGGTGTTGAACAGAAATGAATTACGCGGTTGACGCATGACGATATATCTCATAAAAGTGAGCTCTTCTGTTGAAACCATCTTCGTTTCATTCTGAGAAAGTTTTTGTTGAATGAATCTTATTGGAAACGTGAGCAATAGTACTTGCTTGGTTTTTCCATGTTCGTAGTAAAAATTCACTATGTCAATCTGTTCTTAAATTGTACAAACCGATTTTTGTAAAACATAACACAATAAATGAAATAGTAACTCAGGTTATTATCATATCCTTTGAGCTAATTCTCAAATTATCAAGACCAGAAGACCAAATTTACGATTTTTACTTCGAGAAATGATCCAATGTAGGGTTTAAGTTAATTCTTTAATTTTTATTTTTACTCATCATTTTTGCATTTTTCCATCCCATATCATTGAAATGCTCTCTTCTCTTGAAAAGAAAGTTTATTGCAAAAAACATATGGATATGTAGAATGACAGAAACCACTTGAGATGTTTTGAGTAGGTACTTATTGTTAACACATTCATGGATTAAGACAAGGGCCCAAGTGGTTGACCTTTCTTGACTAAATTTATGACCCTGATATTTGCGAGAGATAATTTTTCAAGAGTTTCTAGGAACACATTTTCTTAGCCAAGGCAGTCACTCTATTGAGGGATTTCGGCAGGGAACTAATGCTAATTCTGATTTTCCTTGCCACGAGGTTATACTGTTTTGTTTGTCATTTTGTTGGTGTTATTAATAAATTTTATTATTTATAAATGCTGAAACTGGTGAAAAAGTACAGCAAAAAATACATTTTGATGTCTAGGTGCGTAAATTTTGTTCTGAAGACTTCAATACTCTGTTGTTCGATACCTAATTGAGTGATAGACTCACTAACCTTCCTAAATATTGATGATAATAATAATAAAATAAATCTTTATTTTTCAGTTAAAAACCATAAATGTATGAAAATACATTCCAGCAGTAACTGAAAACGTCATAATTGATATAGAAATGAATTTAAATGATATGAACACAGTCATAGGTTAATATAATATAAATATTAATACAAAAGAAGTAAAATATATAATTATATAGAAATATAAAAAATTCATAGAACCTATTGACTTAATTAAAAAAGACACAACAAGAACATATTAGAAAAAGGTTTAAAGTGTCATAGTACAAATGATAACTGTCAGTTGAAAAACAACAGCACAAATATAATATCTGAAATGTCAACAAGAAAACATCTTTATGAAATATACTATTACGTCATAAATTCACTAATACTGTAACAGTTCTTCTCAATAAGAAATGCTTTAAGTTTGGGTTTAAGAATATTGATATTTGGAGACGTTTGGATAGAGACTTCGAGGTGATTAAAAACTTTGCATCCCAAATATAAGTGACTTTTTTGGTATAGGTTAGTTCTGTGCACATCAGGCACAAGAAGATTTCTGGATCTAGTGTCATATTGACGATCTGTTCTATTGAAGAATTTATCTTTATGTTTGTATACATATAAACACAGTTCATACAGATACAAGCCTGTCAAAGTTAATATATTTAGTTGCTCAAAAGCCTCTACATGACTGCCTTCAATTT
>WOGN01008394.1:0-11322 GCA_015342105.1 Leptinotarsa texana
TTTATAGGGATGCATTTTATTTTCTTTTAATATGTTTACTATCGATGTATGGCTAACATTGAGTGTAGCCTGTCTACTCGATATATCTGGATTTTTCGCAAACTAAAACACCACATCTAATTTGAGTTCATCACTCATTGCAGCGGCAGCTGCTTTTTTTATCTGCCGCACATGACCAAGATCGCGAAACTGTTTCTCTATTTTGTTTATTGTTCCTTAAGATATGGGCCGTAAATTAGAAATTTTCTCATGAAATAGGCGAGATACTACCTGTTGTCTTCGGGTTTTATTTCCGTAACCAATCATTTGTAAAACTGTTATTTTATGCATTTCCGTTAATCTAACCATTTGTCAGACTTGAAGTTAACGAACTTTAAACTTAAATAAAAATACTGCTACTGTTGTAACATGCAAAACAAGTTGACAAGGCGTTTTAAACTAACGTTGCCACGGAAATAAGTGACACAGTTTAATGAATACTATCCAAAAAAACATTGCTATGGTTTTTACTTACTTTTTTATTATGAATACCTCAGCATGAAGTAAGTTTTTGAGTGTATTGCAATAAGCTTTGAGTGTTTATGGAATTTCAGTTGGAATTTCAGTAATCACATGATTTTTATTATTTTATCTTAATTGTTGCAATAAACTTGAAAGCGTTAACATTTTTGAAGAGAGAATGAAGAGATCTTTCAAATGATATATCACAAGCCTATAAAAATTGAGGGTTGTAACTATCATTCGGCGGGGGTTGAAGGTAGGGTTAGCTATTTTCCGTTGATATATGTCAAATTATAATTTAAATTTGACGTGTTTTGGAATTTTGTTAAAATATCTAGCCTTACTGAAATAACGAATTTACTCCATTTGGATTTTACACACTGTATAAGCTAAATCCGAGAGAAAGGACCAGCAATCTGTGTACACCCAGAAAATTATTTGATATTAGAGGAATACACCATTTCCATATATGCGTGTAATTTGGCAAAACAGACTGATTAAATGACAACCAATTTGACAGATGTAGCTTCAACAAGATGACCATTATCAATTGTCAAAGTTCAGATATGTACTGTTCTTTGGAAATGGAAATCAATAATAATTTGAACATACTCATTTTGAATCTGGGAGTAAAAACTTAAATGAGGTAGAAGAGCTTTAGGACTTAAACAATTTAGTTGAAAATTAGGTAAAGATATGAACTGTGCAATCTTATACTAATGTATAAAGAAATTAAATTATTATGAGCTGAATTTGACGAATTTAGTGCTGAATGAAATTTATTTCATTGTGTTTATTTGTTCAGTTAATTGCAATATCCAGTAAATAAAATGAAGTGTCATAGGATTATATCCTTCCAGTACTTTACTTTGCTCACATATCAAAATTTAATACTTAAATTTTTTTTTATTCTTGCGAAGTGTTTTTTTTATGTAACAATAAATTTAATTTTTCTGTCAAGATTGTTCATTATTAGTGTGTCGTTCGAGTAACGTTCAAAAGACTCGTACAATATATCATAATGAAAATAGTCCTTGATGTATTCCATTCCATTTTACATTGAAGAATTCTGAACCGAATGTTATCAAAGGTTATAATTCGAGTAGCTACTCTAGGTAATTTCACCAACCACTACCTCTACAGCGCAATATATTTTTGAAATATATATATATTGTTGAAATCAACACTAACTTAGCTGAAACTTTTGTTTTACGACCTATCTAATGTATTCTGTGATGTACATCAGTTGATATACTCTAGCAACCTGCCAATTAGTTTATACATAATGTGATTACTGCTCTAAAAGCACAGGTAGCGGTTGATGACTACTCCCATTATTCCATAATTCAATTGTGAAAAGTTTCTGGGAAATCAACTTTCATACCTCTTTGCTAATGAAGCTAATCAATAATATTATACTTCCCAGAAATTTTTCAACAAATAAATCTTATGGCCCAAGTTTCCAACTCCAAATAATGCTGATTCCTGGTTAGAAGATATTTTTCATTTAGAAAAACTTAGAATAGACATACGTCTTCAAATTTTCTTGCTACATAATTCAGATGTTTTGTATTTCGGATGTATTTATTTTTATAAGCTACAATCCTCTAGATACAATTGCTGAACGCAACGAACCACTTCTCCCATACTCCAGAATTGTCGTTAAACTATACTTTCGCGCGTTTCTCTTCGGGAGATAATCTACACTAATTTGTGGGAAAAGTGTTTCTGTTGGATTCATCCATAATTTTCGGTACTTTGGAGTTGGAAATATTTACCAATATCATTTGTATTATATCTGAATTATGATTAAAGATGTACCTCATCTTTCATCATAGTTCAACCAAAATTTACCTGAATGTTGGGATAGGGTACCCTTGCTTCTCAAACGGGCACTTTTCAAAGTTTCAAAATTGACAATAGTACCTGTCCTTTTATCCAACAACCGCATCCTTTTCTAATAGATTGAACTTGGGAAACTTCTGGCAGGTTAGTATTCATTCATTCTTTTTGGGTACCCTGGCCCAGTATGCTTTGGGCTTGGCCCCCTTTTTTGTGGTCGAGGTAAGTTTGGCAGTATCTAGATATAATATTCTTCTTCTTCATCTAACGAATAATGGTAAGGAGTGTTTTGGTTTTTCTTATTCTAGAACCTATCGGATCAGTACTGCCAAGGTTTCCCCTGGAAACCAGAAAGGAGCATGTTTATCTTCAAAATGTCAGTCTTAACCTATTATGTCCAGCTCAAGGGTTTCCACTACTTTCGACAAGGTATTTGATAAATTTCAAGCATGGTCCCTATACCAACAAATTTCAAGGTATTTCTACTGACGATTATTTTTAATTCAAGAACCTGTGGCCAGCGTTCTTCCAAAATTTCCCACGCTTGATAGCTCGCGATCTTTCAAGGGTATGGTGAATAGTAGTATCACCCTTTTGTGTGCTGCATTAGCTTATCCTGTTCCAAAATTCAGGTAATTCACTAAAACATGTGTCGCTCCTCTTGGAATGTCAGGAGTTAGTTGGCCATCTTTTTGAAATCGGGATTCATATTCGCTCTGGATTCTTGAGTATGAGAAATTTTATTTCTTCCAGAGCCCGTGGGTAGTGTTAGACCGAACATTCCCAAATTTCCAACGGTTGACAACTACAAGTCCAGAGAGAATATAGCCCTCCTTTGTCCCGCTCAAGCTTTTCCAGCACCTTTATATAGGTAAACTTTCTGAGAGGTACCTTATCCTTTTTCATGTTATTTTTTTTCCGCCTTGCATTTAGAACCCATTGGTACTGTAACTCCAAAACTGACATCTGGTGATGACAGCAGAGTTGTCCAAGCTAAAGTGCAAGTTTCTTTGACTATGCTTTGCCCAATGCAAGGTTTTCCTATCCCAAGGTTCAGGTAAGACTAATCATCGAATACATAGATTTAGATACATGTTCCATTATTAGAACCTGTCGGAAGTGTGGCTCCTAGATTATCTGCAGGTACTTCGAAAATTCAAACATTAGAGTCGCGGCATGGTGTCAGCGTGACACTCTTGTGTCCAGCGCAAGCATTTCCTGTTCCAAGTTACAGGTATTTTCAGTTAATTTTTTTAATCTTTTCAACAACTTTCTTCATGCGAACTTTCTTGCAGAGCCAGTTGGATTTGTAAAGCCAAAGTTTCCCACAGTCGACAAAAGCCATGCTTTTGAAACATCTTCATTAGACAGTATTACAATAATGTGTCCTGCTCAGTCTTACCCCGTCCCTGTCGTAAGGTAATGAACCCGATTAATTAATTTTTCAACAGAACCAATAAGTAGTGCTATGCCGAAAGTATCATCAAAATCCAAATACGATGTGATCGAGTATAAAGTAAATTCGACCTTGGCGTTGATTTGTCCAGCACAAGGGTTTCCCGTTCCCTATTTCAGGTTAGTTACTTGAAACGTTTCGAATGATATTTTAGAACCTGTTGGCACAAGAGTTCCCAAATTGATCTCTAATGCTAAGGTGATGTGGTTTGATGTCGAAGAACGCTCAGATATTGCAGTTATTTGTCACGGTCAAGGTTTTCCCCCACCGACATTCAGGTAGATACAAATTTGGTTCTTATACTTAGTTTTTTCGGGAAGAACCTGTTGGTACCAGAAAACCAAGTCTTGTAAATGATCTTAAGGGAATAACTATAGAAAAGCACTCTGGCCATGGGCTGTCACTGTTATGCCAAGCACAGGGATTTCCTGCTCCATCTTTTAGGTAAATCTATTTCTCAATTATTTTCTTCAGAACCTCTTGGTACTCGAGCTCCTAATGTGATAGATGATGCGAAATACAAACGCACCGAAAGAAAGTTGAAAAGTGACGTGCCCATATTCTGTCAAGCTCAAGGTTTCCCAGTTCCCACATTCAGGTGATTTTTTTTTGTATTACTAGAACCCGTTGAAAGTAGAGCACCAAAACTAATAGCCGATTCGAAACTGAAGTATATTGAAAGAGACGCGAGGTCATCTATTCCTATGTTTTGCCCTGCGCAAGGATACCCTGTACCAATGTTCAGGTAATTTGAAATTTTTCTTCAGAACCTGTTGGAGTCAAAGGACCGGTGTTTTCCAATGATAATCTCATTAACGCTTTCAATAGAATTGTCGGCCAAAGCTTTGGCCTACTTTGTCAAGCTCAGGGGCTGCCAGTTCCAAAATTCAGGTTAGTTATTTTAACGTATGTTTTCACAAAACAGAACCAGTTGGATCAAAGGCTCCATCGTTTTCAAGTGACATAAAATTGCTGGGTTATGAGAAGGGAGAAAACAACACGTTGTCAATGCTGTGTCCAGCACAAGGTTATCCCTCACCTAAGTTCAGGTATTATTGAGTTCAGTATTAATTTAGTTTATTTTCGTTAGAACCTGTGGGTTTCAAAGTCCCGACTTTTTCTTCAACGTCCAAAAGTTTTACTTATGAGACTCCAGGAGGGCAAGGGTTTGTGCTCCTGTGTCCGGCACAAGCTTTACCAATTCCAAAATTCAGGTAATTATGGAATTATTAACTTGGAACATTCGTTGGCTTATCATTTCCTTCATTTCGATTTGTTTAGAACCTATTGGGTATAAAGCTCCATCTTTTTCCAATGATGCAACCAGTATATCGTATACAAGAAGTATCGGACAAGGATTTGGCTTATTGTGCTTAGCTCAAGCGTACCCATCCCCAAATTTTCGGTAAGAGGTTGCTCATTTGTTTGTATTTGTATATTTCTTCCAACAGAACCAATTGGTTCCACACCCCCAAGACTTCCACCAAAGTCTAAATTAGATGCGGTATATGAAAAGTTGGGTGAAGATTTGGTATTGCCCTGTGATGCTCAGGCAAACCCTGTACCCAAGTTCAGGTTGGTTGTACATTTTTTAATAGACTTAGTTGCTCACTAGAACCTGTTGGATCGAAGGCGCCAGCTTTCTCAATGGAATCCAAAATTTTTTCGCTGGATAGAACAGTAGGAAAAAGTTTGGCATTGCTTTGTCCTGCCCAAGCTTTACCGGCACCATATTTCAAGTAAGATATCTTTTCATCGACATTCAGGTTAGTTAGTCTATTTTGTGCTAACTTTTTTTTATACAGAACCCATAGGTTCCAAAGCACCAACTTTTTCATCAGATTCAAAAAGCTCTACGTTCATAAGACAAGAAGGACACAGTTTTGGTTTATTGTGCCAAGCTCAAGGGCTACCCACTCCTTCTTTCAGGTAGGAAAATGTTATTTACCTATTTCCGCTTTGTTTTCAGAACCCCTAGGATCTAAACCTCCCGCATTTCCTTCTGATTCAAAGGGTTTTATTTTCGAAAGGAGTGCTAGTAATAGTTTGGCGCTACTTTGTCCCGCACAATCTCTACCTCTCCCAGTATTTAGGTTGGTAAATAGAAATATTTCTCAACATTTTAATCAGGGAGGTAAATTGAGTTTACATTTTTAGAGCCCATAGCAGGTGTTGCTCCGAAGGTAAAAGATTTGGACGTTGGTAGTTTGAAGAAAGAAATTCTTTTAAACTCTCTGACCCTTCTAGTTTGTAATGTACAAGGATATCCTGCTCCATCTTTTAGGTAAATTTGACATGTTTTTGAGATAACATTAATTTGTTGTGAGCAGAGGTTTTACCAGTCGTTCAAAAACATGCCTTCTTCGATTGTCTTTCTAGAACCTACCGGAAAAACTCCTCCAAAGCTGCCTGGACAAAAGTATGACGGGGGTAAAATTTATGACTACTTTCAGAACAAAACAGCTGTTCTTACTTGTGAAGTAGTCGGCTTCCCTGTGCCTATATTCAGGTAATTTATATTGGATTCAATTTTTGTCTTGCTAATTTCAAAACTGACAAAGAACATCTCACCAAGAGTAGTTGATAATAAAGTTCGAGTCACGTTTATTATTGCAAACAATGGTGATGATGAATTTGTTATGTGCTCGGCAGTGCCCTATCCTGTGCCAATGTTCAGGTAGTTTTCTCACGTATCCAATGTTTTTTCAGAACCCACAAATAACATTCCTCCAAAGAAAGTAGGTGCCGAGTTTGGAGGGTGGAGAGTAGTCAGTATTGATGAAGGTTCTAATTCATTGTTGACATGTCAAGTGACAGGGTTTCCTGTTCCCCGATTCTTGTAAGTTTTGAATGTTTGAAAGGTTTAGTTTGGGAAGCTGTTATTAATTAACCCCCTCGATTGTCTTTCCGAATCATTCTTACATTGCGGTGGAGTACAATCCTTCCTTGTTTGGTGCTATTGTCATATTTGTGAGCGTTTCATTATATACAATTTCCAGAGCCAACTAACAATGTGTCACCCAAGAAAATAGGATCAAATTTTGTGGGTTGGGAGGAAATTTTCATTGTCAACAATGCAACAGCCTGGTTAACTTGTCAAGTTACTGGGTTCCCGGTTCCACGTTATTTGTAAGTTGTCTCTTCATTTCACTTGTAGAACCCACTAATAATGTAGCACCCAAAAAAGATGGTGAGAAATTCGAAGGCTGGAAACTACTCCTTGTTGCACAAAATGCTACTGCGTGGTTAACTTGTCAAGTAACTGGTTACCCTGCTCCTCGATATTTGTAAGTAAGATTTTTCTACATTAAGCTTTGACATTGTAGGTCACAAAGCTGAATAAATTTATGTACCTGATTATTGATTAAGAAACCATACATATTTTCTGGCTGTGTCATAGAAAAATATTGTTTTTATTTGTAGAGCCCACCAATAATGTCCCTCCTAAAAAAGATGGCAAAAAATTTGAGGGTTGGGAAATCCTTCTCATTTCCCAGAGTAATACTGCTTGGTTGACTTGTCAAGTGGCAGGATACCCAGTTCCTCGATACTTGTAAGTTTTTCAGTATTAATGATTTCTGAATTCGTTTGAGAACTTGGGTAGCATTTTGTGTACAGTTGATTCATTTGCAATGTCCTTGTAGAACCTACCAACAATGTCCCTCCGAAAAAAGATGGAGAGAAATTTACGGGCTGGAAAGACATCATAATACTGAGGAATATCACTGCCTGGCTAACGTGTCAGGTAACTGGCTACCCTGTACCCATTTATATGTAAGTTTGCCAGTGAATTCTTACACTACATGGGCTGAAGTCTCGGGCGTAACACATAGATGGCGCTAGTTTCATTGCATTCACCGCTTTTCAGTTAGTACTCACCTCCAAAAGGAAGCTGTTGAAATTCCATGATATTCTTCTCATAAGTTTGTGAGTTATTGCGCTAAAAGTGACAATACCTTTGTTATTTTCAAAACAATGGATCGAAAAACAATTTCGGTTTTTAATTTTACACTGCTTCTGGAGGGGCAAAATACCGTTCAAGCGAAGTAATGGCTTGAAAAGTGTTATAGGGATTTTGCTCTATCAGAAACAACAATTAAACGTTGGTTTGCTGACTTCAACCATGGTCGTACAGACATCTATGATGTAGAAAGCAGTGGACTTCCAAATTAGGCAGTTTCACCAGAAAGCATAAACCAATCCACAAATTTGTTTTGAGTTATCAAAAAGTCAAGTTAGCTGACAATGTAAAGATATCAGAAGGTCGTGTTGGCTTCGTATTGCATGAGCATTGGACTAGGAGGTGGCCACATCAAAAGTGGTTGGTTCTCTTGATGGAGATTACGTTGATGAATGAAGCTAATGAAAAAAAGAAAAAAGAGTTTTTCTTAGGCCCGAAATTTTTCAGCCCATGTGTTAGCAACATTCTCAATGTCTATGTGTGGTGAGTGTTCTGCATCTGTCACTTTAGGATTCTGTAATATTTTGTTTCAATAATTTGGTAAAAATTATAAATAAACCACTGGAAGAGGGCATTCACTGTGACTAATTGTCGATTACCTACAAATGCTCTTTAAGTTATGAAACTCTTTTTATCATTAAGTCGGTGCATTTGTTTGTTTTTTTGATAACGGCTGTTTGAGCCGTTGTTGAAAAAATATTCTGACAAATACTTCATAAAGACTCAAATCAGAATCCTAACTGCTGACTTTTTGCAGAACCAACAAACAACTTACCTCCCAAGCTCGTAGGGGAAAGAACACTGGGAAAGATATTATCCTTTCCACAAAGAAACAATGCAGTTCTTTTGTGTCCAGTTGTAGGATTTCCATTGCCCACTTTCAAGTAAGTCGAATCTTCCTCGTCCACTCTCCTTGATCACATAAATAATAAACTTCTGGGTACCCCGACTCACAGGACAGGGATTTGATTTTGACTTGATATTTTTAACATACATTTTGTAGAACCCACAAGCAATGTTGCCCCGAAATCTTCCTCCGAGAAATACGGCAATATTTTTCTTCTGGGTGCCGTTCGGAAGGATATTATTTTGACTTGTGAAGTAACTGGATACCCAGCTCCCAAATTCAGGTACTTGTTAGTTGTTAAGGCTACATTTTTTCCTTAGAACCCACCAATAACGTGCCGCCAAAGAGTTCAGGTCGAAAAATTGATGGAAGCATAGTTCAGGAAGTTTCTTTGCTAAGTAATGTTTTTGTAATGTGTGATGTTTCTGGGTATCCTGTTCCTAGATATAGGTAAATCACTTTTTATCTTCTTATAGTCCAGTTAGCCGATTATTCCAATCTAAACCAATATATTGTGTAAGTATGGGTGTGCTAGGTTCAGATAGTCAATTTCCAGCTCAATAAGAAAGGTACAACTTCAATTTTATCAATGAGGGGTCGTTAACAGTTTACGCTGGATGCAAGGGTAGCCCAGAGCAAGGTATGTTACACTATTTTCTATTTTCAGAACCTACAGGATCAGTTATTCCCAGAGTCAGTACAAAAACAATCGACATAAAAATTGTCAAGTCAAATGATTCTGCAGTTGCTCTTTGTCCTGCGCAATCTTTCCCTATACCCTTTTTTAGGTAAAATTCAACGTGAATACTATATGAAAAGCAAATATCCTATAGTAAATCGCGGTTATTTGAAAAACTTTCTCTTTGTTCCAGATGGTACAAATTCATTGAGGGAACGACCCGCAAACAGGCTGTGGTTTTGAACGATAGGGTTAAGCAGGTGGCTGGAACACTGATCATACGTGAAGCTAAAGTGGAAGATTCTGGAAAGTACTTATGTGTTGTCAATAATTCAGTTGGAGGAGAAAGTGTAGAAACAGTTTTGACAGTCACCGCACCGCTCAAAGCAAAAATCGACCCACCAGTGCAGACCATTGACTTCGGCAGGCCAGCCGTATTCACTTGTAAATTCGAAGGTTGGTCCGCGATGAATATCGGCTTCATTAAACTCTAATATTATTTCGTTTGCAGGAAACCCAATCAAAACTATAAGCTGGCTCAAAGATGGAAATCCGATCGATCACACTGACGCTATTTTACGTATCGAAGCAGTTCGGAAAGAAGACAAGGGAATGTACCAGTGTTTCATCAGGAATGATCAAGAAAGTGCAGAAGCGACAGCAGAACTGAAACTTGGTGGAAGATTCGAGCCTCCTCAAATCCGGCATGCTTTCAACGAGGAAACTGTTCAACCTGGAAACTCTGTCTTCATGAAGTGTATCGCTTCTGGAAATCCCACTCCTGAAATCACCTGGGAATTATACGGAAGGAGACTCTCGAACAACGATGTATATCAAATTGGTCAATATGTTACAGTTAACGGTGATGTGGTGTCCCATTTGAATATCACTGCGATACATACAAATGATGGCGGTCTCTATAAGTGTATTGCCAGTAGCAAAGTTGGTTCGGCCGACCATTCAGCAAGAATCAATGTCTACGGTTTGCCTTTTGTGCGATCAATGGAGAAACAGGCGATTGTGGCAGGAGGAATGCTCATTGTTCATTGCCCTTTTGCTGGTCATCCCGTGGAAGCGGTTGTTTGGGAGAGAGGTAGTTATTAGTAATATTTTGTAATGATAGTAGATTCAATGAATTGATTCACAGACGGTCGATTATTGCCGATCAATAGGAAGCAGAAAGTTTTTCCAAATGGGACTTTGATCATAGAGAATGTGGAACGGACATCTGATCAGGCTACTTATGACTGTGTGGCGAAAAATTCACAAGGCTACAGTGCCAGAGGATCGCTCGAAGTACAAGTAATGGGTGAGTAGAAGTTTATTTTTATTTTGCTGTTCAAAACTTATGAATTTCGAATAACTTTTGTCTGAGAACAGAAAATCAACCTGGACGAAATTTAGACTGAGGATACTGCAACAATCAGAAAAAAAATCTTTCGCTTGATTTCTTATATCTTATTTGGATTTTGAAGTGTTTATCTCCATTAGGTAGTAAAACTAATTGTACACATAAAATGCCCCCTTTTTATAATATATCCATTAGAAGGTAATGAGAGTAATTGTGTTATGAGTAATTATCAGATCAATATATCAGTTACATAATGATGAATTTCTGTCTTATGAAAATTATTAGAAATATGTGATGGAACTGGCCGATATTTAATGAAAATCTATCAAAATCAAATCAAAATCCATACAAATTTATAAAGAACACACATTACTAGTCGTTACAGAAACTACAAGCTACAGTTATACCGAGAAAATTAGTATATATTAAAAGAACCATTATCAGGTCGTAAGTGAAAGAACAATTGTATGTCAAATATCATTAAAAGCTGCAAAGATATAAATATAAAACAAGTATGCATTAAAAGAACTACCATCTTTTGGGAAAGAAAGTTTTTGGCTTTCTACTACTCCATCTTAATACAAAAAAGAAGGATGAGGGAATCTTCCAAATAAAGGAAGGAATAAAAAATCGTAATTCATGAATGGAGAGTGTGTATTTTCTATAATGTTATCCAATTTGGTAC
>WOGN01008395.1:0-11321 GCA_015342105.1 Leptinotarsa texana
AAGAAAATTCACCATTAAACAGGTGTATATAATTTTACAATGCACACAGAATTTTCATTGGACGTCTCACCGGAATGTATTGATAAATATTTTTACAAGCAGTCATGCTACCCTCTAGGTTTTGATGTACCTAAGACTGATATCGAAAAAATGCCATCAAAAACTGAATGAGTTAGCCGTTAGGAATAGAATGACTCTATACTGGGTACCGAATAATTACTGGCAATTGAGTGTGCTGGATATGAATCATCAACTCCATAAATTGGCCTACCTACGATAGGGATATGGGTCAATAACAATGATGAAAAATACTGGAAAAATATACTTGGGAACTCAAATGGAAAAACTTTTAAAGAGACCATCTGAATAAATAACCGAAGAATTTCTTCAACACAGTGGGCTCAGAATAAGGACCCCTGAATATGAAATACTTAAAAGACAAAAACAATTCGTCATGCTTTAAACGAATGTAAGGCACTGGATAAAGGAATTTATATAAAATTCAAAGTATAATACGAGTATGTTGAGAAGAATATGACAAACATCTCACAATGGAACTATACAAACTAGTACCAGGCACAGGATTGTGACATGAGACAAAAATGCAATAAACGCTTGAGACTGCAGTGTTATCCAGGGCCTTTTAAAAATCGGATGAATCAAACTACTTCTAAGAAGCAGCAAATAATGCACGTAGAAAAGGAAATATAGTCCCACTAATTTTTGTTGATATTGGTGAAAGCTGTCAGAAAGGTGGCATTATACTGGTGATATACACTGATTTCCAATCCCTTATCTTATTTCTTCATAAATGACATATGCGAGAATGGTGAAAGACTTGGTTTGAAGTTCATCAACTTCACATCATAACCAAGTCCGTGGAAAATAAGTTTGTTCACCTCCCGATTAGCCATGAAGGGGGACAGTGGAAGCAAACCGATCCCGCTTTGCACGGGTAGCGGAACGATCTAATTTTTTTTCTGTATTAGTGCTACTTGAAAGAAGTTCCCGTTGACGTTGACGCCAACTTGGTTGGTGAAAAGTGTGATGAGAAAAGTGTTGCAATTCTAATCTACGAGAATACTGTTTTTGTTGTATTCTTTCAATACTTGAGAGAATATGTCGGTAAACTTAAAAGCGTTTCACTGGGGTTTTTTCTGTAATGATAAAAGCAATTTATATGTACATCTCATTCGAAAATGAGTTTTACAATTATAATTTCTTTAAGTCGATGAAATGGTGAAAAAATGGAATGCTACCAAAACAGAATTTCACCGCGTTAAAAGGTTTCTTTCAAACAGCGATGAAAATAACTGTAAGTCTAAATGAATTTAGTTTAAATTGAGAATTGATATTTTGTTCTTATATCGATGCATTCAGATGAGAATATTTCAGAAAATCATTTTAAGTAATACCACTCGTTCTGAAAATTTTCTCAAATAAATGTCCATCTCAATCTTTGTTATTTTTGAGTAATACCAATCTAGAGCAACCAGTAACGGCATTACTTTCGACAAATCCTCTCGTATATTCGATCTTTTGTAATTTAAAAATCAGTTCTTATACATTACGTTTTTTGCAAATCATTTCAACAACGAACTATTCGTTTTCATCAACGCCGATAAAGATCTATCAGAATGAATTATTCTCGTTAAACCTAACGACGTATTTTTTATAATTTTCTTGGTCTAGTGAATGTCTAAACAAGAGGGACGTTCCGCATCGGTGTTCGGCGTTGAATGGTTGTTGTTTTTTCGGATAAACCTCATTTGAAGCTCGAAAGAGAGAATGGAATTTGAAATTGAATCAGTTTCAATTGATGTGGACAACAAAACAACTAATGGTATCATAACATGAATATATCTAGACACCCGTGCTCGGTACGAAATGACGTGTTGATTTGCTTTCTTCTGCAGCAGAGCGACAAATCAACAGACAAATTGTAATTGAATCGATAGAAAAAAAAACACTGGGTATGATTAAAACAAGTTGTGAAAGGATTGCAAATAAATTAAAATTTCAATCTCAATTTTCATTATTTATCAACTGAGAAAGATAGTTTCTAACTTCTGTTACAAGTAACAGTTACATTTTTTAACTAAAAAATTATATGTTGCCCTTTACTTATTACAGTGTTCTCTTTCCATAATTAGAGCCGCAGCGGTTTTTGAATATTTGGAAGAGTTTATTATTCGATGACTAAATATTGAGAAACATCACACTCCAGATAAAAATCAAGTTTATGATTCATTAGAAAAGATGGAAAATCCCATCATTCGTCTCAAATGTTGATGAAGATCTGGTAAAATGATTTGACTATGAACAAGTACTTACAATTTAAGGATAAGAAATCAAATATTCTCTAAGAAAATACATTTTTTAAAACCCACCATAATAATGACCATTGCACAGAATTCTACAAGCTGCATCAATGATATGATTATCAAATTGATATTCAGTATATTCTATCATAATAAGTTCACTTGAATAGCAAAAAGATAGCTCATCGAGAACTTGGAATACTCATAACCTGAAACTGAATTCGACGAAGTCAAAAATATTCTCACCAAAAATACAACAATTTCATGCATATCAATCTGGCAGTTGCTGTTATCTATCATTGGTGGTGGTTGAATTGGCGTGACTTTCAGTGACTTTCCCGTCACTGAAAACTATTCACAGCAACAGGTTTATCCTCACTGTGGATATGTTCTTTCACAGTTCCTTTGATTTTTTCTCTACTTACCTTGTCTTGACAGTGACCATAAGATCCAGGTGGTTCGGAAATTTCTCGTGCGTTTTGATTACTACAGAATATAACTAATTCACTCGATTGGACCCCCAATCCCGTCGAAATATATTGATAAAAAATGGCCAATGTTACGTCTGTGGATAATGTAGCTTTTCAAAAGTGGAGTCAACATTGAAATCCTAAAAATCCTAAAAGTTTAGTGGTTTTAGCTTCCTTGGCAAAAATATTCAATGTAAAGGTTTTGCTATCTTTTACAAATATTAGGGAAAACCCTGATGATGAGATGTTGGAAAACAAGAAGTCGTGAATATATGAAATAAGCTGTGAGGACTGTGGAAAAAATACATCGGTCGGACTAAATGTACTATTCGTTTGAAAGAACACGTAGCATATATTCGATCTAGAGACCACAAAAATCTAGTTTTACCTTTCATTACAAGTACAGATTTTGCAAATTGTTCTAAAGCATCTTTGGAAAATATTAAACAAGATTGACATATCTCCTTCTGAGGTAGGTACTCAATATATGTATAGTAAAAACATAGGGAGATGAATATAAGTGCATTTACGGACCACCTGAAGTGATTATGAATACTGTTTGATCATGGTAATGAGTATTATTATTATCATATATTTGTCGTAAAACCTTTATATTTGCCATTATCACAAATAATAAAATAGTGTTCGAAATAACAGTAGAATTATAATTTGTTTGGTAATTCCAGATATCTAACTTTTTCATTTTATATCTACAAATTGTTCAGAGTAGCTGATTTAACTAAACACATTTTCGAATATATTTAAGAAACACTTTATTGTGAAAGATTCACTGAATAGTTTACAAAACCACAACTTGTATTTCGCTATATAGTTGTTTCCTAAGACATGTTCATACTGAGTAAATTCTATCTAATTACTGCTTCATAAAACAATTTGAGTCACATATATGATCTACTAGTACCTATTTAATATCTAATCCAATACCAAGTATTCCAAAAGACTGACTTTCAAACCTTTCTTTTCCGAATGTAATGTCATAGCCGAGGTTGAACTCATGTCCCCTTTCCAAAGATGATTCGCAAATATGAAACTGGTCTTCATATTCAAGAAACCGCGCATATGTTCTTTTATTCTTTGGGAAAAGTTTCTCCCCGTTTGGCCAATATAAAGTCCTGGCAAAGAACCTCAAGTGAACTTATACACTGCTGATCTATCCGATACTGAAGTTTTATTTTTATTGTTTTCAATACATTTGCTTGAATTATTATTTCCTCTGTAAGCCACGTCCTAGTTTTTTTTTTCAAAACACGAGCGATGTTATTGGTGAGTTCACCCAGTTTATCCAGGTTTTCAATATCCATGAAAATGAGATATTTGAACAATATTAATACATTTTTAAACATGAAACCCTTTTGCAATCTAGAGCAGGGGGGTATACCAACAAGGGGAAAAAACAATATTTAGTAATCCAAAACACATTGAATGAGGAAATCTTTTTAATAAACTAAGGAAATATTTAATCCACTCAAAAAATAAACAAGATAAAAAAGATAAAGCAACGAAAGTGAATTCTGTTTAGTTGCATCTATACGTGTCCAACAATGAAGAATTGATCAAAGTAAACAAATTTATTGACATAGTTCAAATTGTTACATTTTATATAATTTGAACATTATTTCGCACCACAAGTTGACAAGTTTTAATGACGAAGAAATTAAACCGAGACAATGGTCACCATAAATTCAGCTCAAACCGTTTTTCCAGAGGGGCACAATAAAGTTAGGAGCCATAACTCCTTCTTACGACTATGAAACTTTATTTCACCGCCAGAGGGCAGCCGACAAAGACCTCTAAAGTGTTTCTAATGTCAATTAATGGTTTCAGGGCTTCAAACACATGAAGTACTCGTAAAATGGTTACAGCGTTTTTTACTTTACATTCAAATGTTTTTATCTTTATTATGTTCGTGAGTTAAAATGAAGGTAACCGTATAAATATGCCATATAGGCATAATATTTTATAGAGATGACAATTTACTTGAATATTATCAAGATTTATACCCTCAAAAACTCAAATCTGTGATCAGACACTAAGAAGTGATGCTTATCTGGATAGTAAATTTTTAATAGCCAAAGTGGCTATGACTTTATGGCATTTCGTCTTTAGCAGCATTCTTATGTTGAGTTTGACTTGATATCTTTCTTCATACAGTTGGGTCCACGAAAGAATATTGTCGCATCTCAGTACTCTTATTAACGAGAGTATTCATTCGCTGTTTCACCCATTCATCATTCATCCAAATAATAAAAGAACTCATTTAAAAACGAAATTAAATCTTTATTGTAACGAAACAGGGAAAATACTTCAGGAATAAACTTACACTATAATGTTAACCAAAAACTTATATTATACTGCCACCCAGCAGGATTGAAGAAAAGGAGATGTGCTGCATTTCTGGAACCTTTTCTGAAGATCAATAGATACTGAATAAATTTCTCAATATTGTCTGTCTATGATATTGACTCCCTTCAATATTTATGAAGATTTATACGCTGACATTGCAACTTTGATCCGGCCACTGTACTAAGGTAAAATGTTCAGTATGTAATATTTGCAAAGTTTGCGTATTTGGATATTGTTTTATATTTCTATATCCTGTGATCGTATCAATTTTGATATGGATTTCTAAATACTGAGTGTTTTTGTTTTAGAATATTGAAGTTGAGATTGGAACATCTCCCAATTCGTGTATTCGCTTAAATGAAAATAACAGATAGTAACGATATGGCTATTGCTTTTATATTTGAAATTCACTAATGGTGACAATCCCATGTTTCATTTTGGATGAGTTTCATAAAATTAGTCAGCACTTTATTCATTGCAAAAACATTATATATTTAATTTTCCAACTTCTATATCTGAGAATTTAACTATTTCAGTATGCGGACCATTAGACAAAGCTATTTTCAATTTGTGGTTGAAATTCCTAATTCTGTTTGTTTAAAATCTGTTTTTTCCTGTCTGTCGCCCCCATACGAACGACAACTCACAAAAGTTGAGAAACTTGTGCGAGCTAAGGACTAAGGATGTCTTACCTTTTAACGTGTGATTCCTAACTATGACATAAAATTCACTCACACATTATATTAGTTGTGAAAACATCTACTTGTGTAGTATGAAGGAAATGAAACCATAGAAACTTTTCAAGAAATAACGTGTCAGCAATTTAAACTGCCAAATGACCGAAAGTAAACCTTTTAGTTTTATAGAAGAAAATGATGCTGTTAAATTATGTGTATTTTATTGATGACACATGTGTATTCTTTAGTCGACCCAACTGTTTATCTTGGTCAATTTTGTTTTTTATTAGCGATGGTAATCATTTATTTGTATACAATGAGTCATAGAAAATAAGACGCGTTTTCAACCACCCTTCAATGAAACTGATATCTACTTGTTTCCAGTTCTGATTTGGTGAGTTTTATTCGTGATGAAGATATTCTAGGAACAAAATACTGGTTTTGTCACCAGTATTTTGAAATTTTTTCTCTTCTCACAAAAAAGTCTTAGGAAAAACGTATCGTTAATATTATTATCTATAGTAAAATAATAATATTTTGCTTAACTTATGATGTATATGATATGTGTCTCTAAAAGGCGTTTTAAACGTTTGTTTCGAATTGTGTTCAGTTGTTACTTGCCCAAAAAAAGTGTCTTAAACATCATTGGAGTATTGATATATTGTTTGTGACACGAATCTACCAGTACTCATGCTATTTTTTATTACACCCCATTATTCTATACCCTTTTGTCCCATTTTATTGGAATCCCTGTAAAAATCATAGATCCGATTGTTGGTTTGGCTTCAGACAAGCGCCCTTGATCAAAAACAAATGTTTCCTTGAATTTCAGAAGTTTCCGCACTCATATTGACTTAAGATTATTTCAATGGTGTGAAATAAATAATAATCATCATTCTGTTTGACTTGCTTTTCACACCATTGAACAAAGAATTGCACTTGAAACTGCAATAACACCAGATCAGAAATATTGATAAGAATACTTGGCTTGAACAAATATTTATCAATTAAATATTTCACCTTTTGTTGAGGCATATTCAGCTAATTTACTGATAATTCATTAAAGGTATGGAGAGTCGTTTAGGGTGAAATGACGATAAAACAAAGTAGAAAGGGGTTATATTTTCAAACACCCCATTATTAACTTTTTACAATACACAGTTTCTATTATTAAAAAACTTTCCATATCATACGGTTAAGAGAAAGAAGCATGGTACTTTATATCCTTATCTATCTAAATATTCGTTAAAATTTTAATATTATGTTAGAAACAAAATTTTTGTTCGGAATGATTTTTTTGAAAAATTAGTGTCAGGGTATTAGAAAATACAGTGTTTTTCTTTAATGTCCCCTCCTTTTATTTTTTGAACGGGATAATGAAATTAATGCATGAATGGTTTATTTTGAAGTAAAATTGACAGATGAAACTTTCAAGATGGCGACGGGGCACCATCTAGGAAAAATAATTAAATGGAAAGGGGGAACTTCTGAAAAATATATTTGAAGCTCCTGTCAAATGCTTCACAACCCTATTATGTCAATATCTTCAACTACTACAAAATGGCGGAACTTTAAATAATTGCTTGACTACAATGAAATTTAACTGCATAATATGAGGTAATAAGCTTGAGGTCCGTTCAGAAGATGCTTGAAATAATTGCCTTGAACTCCTTGACGAATGAACAGCCTATCTGATATTTCACGCCGGACATTTTCGAACACAGTGACGTCAATATACCTACAAATGTTTATTATCCTCTGCCGTATATCCAATATTGAAGCAGGTGCAGTTTAAAACATCTTTTGCTTCAAATAGCGCCATGAAAAAGTCCAAAGGTGTCAAATCTGGCGAGCGGGCTGGCCATTCTGTAGGACTTCGACGGCCAATCCAACGACCGGAAAAAGTAGTAATAGTTTCTCACTTGTCTAGAATAATGTGGTGATTCACCATGTTTTTGGAATACAATATCCACATCGAATTCATCAGGATTCGCTTCGACGATTTCAATGATGAGAGGGGCAACTTTAGCTTCCATCATATTCAAATACAATTCCCCTGTTGAGTTTTGATCAATGAATAGAGGTCCTACAATACGGTTTCCCAATATTCCTGCCCAAACGTTAATTTTTTCAGTATATTGGGTATGTGTTATCTGGAAAACGTGAGGCTTGTTGTCACTCCAATACCGGCATTTTTTCTGTGAACATTGCCGTTTAAAAAAATGTGCATTCGTCACTAAAACAAATAGTTTGGAGATAGGTGGGATGCCCTGTAATGGTTTCCGTCATGTTCAGAATTCTGTTCGTCGATCGGGGTCATCTTCAATTAATTGGTGTACCATTTTAGTTTTGTATGGCTGATACTCATTCCTCTTCAAAAGTCTCCACACAGTAGAAGGAGACACCTCACAAACATTCGCGACGGAATAAGTAGACTGTTCAGGATTTACCACCATCTCACCAATTATTTGCACTTGATGTTCTTCCGGAATGGACGGATGACCTGGGGGCTTTTTGTTATGTACATTATCGGTAGTTGTGAATTTGGATACAAGTTCTCTCAAATATTTTCTACATATAGGACGACGCGGAAAACGTTCATTGACAATGCTTGCGGTTTAAGTTACGCGTCGCACCGTAAATAAAAATCGCTTCTATTTTTTCTTCCAATGGACGAGAATTGACCATTTTAGAGATTGTTGACGTTACCTTCCTACTACTAAAACCGAAAACTAAATGAGAATATTTCAACTAAACAATGGTGTTCATTGTCGTACTAACATTTTTTGTCGTTAACAAACCTTATCAGGTTATCGGAATTGCCACATGGCAGATAAAAAGAAATATTTCTGGAAATATCGATATTAATGTGTTTGTCTTCAGGAAATTATTAAATGTTCCACCATTTTGTAGTAGGTGAAGATATTGACTTCTAATTCTAGGGTTGTAAAGTATTCGTCAGGAGCTTCAAAATGATGTGTCACAAGACCCGCCTTTCCATTTAATTTTTTTCTCCCGTTTACTACATTCACACGATAATTCCTAACGCCTTTCTGATGTGGACACGGTAGTTCGATAATTTTCTCATCGGTAGAACCTTCACCAATCAGGGTCCGGCAATGACCTTCGTCGACTTTATCGAATCCCGAGCACGCAATTTTTATGCTGAGGGTATTGATCGACTTGTGTTACGTTGTCAACCGGTGCTGAATACTCTATTTTATATTATTTATCTCTACAACTATGTTTGTATGTGTATGTGTCAGTAAATACGAATTCTGGATTTATTGAACACTGGAATAAACTTGGAAAGTTCTGAACCCTTCTTTGCATTTTGGTTGAAAATCAAATTTGAAGAAAGAACCAAAAAAACTTCTAATGCTTTTTTATAATAGTTAAATTCATTCTCATTCCCTGAAGCCCCATTCCATTCTTCCATGATGTATGATTACTATGAAAATTGAGAAAAAAATCATGGCAAGCAATGTTTGTTAAGGGCGATAAGGATTTCTTTGCTCTGTTCTAATTGCTACATTTTCGCCGTTCTATCTGGTCACCGACCAGGTCGAGTCAATTAAAAGTTTTTTATTCAATTAACTATTCACATCTGATCTTTTCTCTAATTAACATGTTTTTTTAATTCAGAATAAACAGTTACGCGGCTTCCTTTGTTTCGACTTTCATTTTCTATTACACATAAACCAGGAAACATACTAAAGAGCAATATAAAAACTCAATGAAATTCATTTGTAAATATATGATTATACAGTGAAATAACACGTGTAATATTTCATTTAAATTGGTAACTAGTTCGAAGTGGACCATTCATATATTGTAGATCTTTAAAATATTGAACAAAAGTAATTTTTGTGGAGGAAATCGGCATTTTTCATCGATGGGCAAACTTTTCAGTTCACCCCAATAAATGACTGTCCAAATTCCAAGTATTTTTCACAGATAAAAATATCTATTCATCGATAACTTGTCGTATTCATTGATTGTGTCTAGCTCAAGGGCATACCAAAAAGTGCCATATCAGAACTGCTTCGAAGATTAAAAAGAACGCTGGCACAAGTGTATTATATCTGAGGGAGTTTCAGCTCTAAAGATCCATCAACTTGCGCTTCTAAAGTCACGGAAATTATTCTATCATCCATGGATGTATACAAGTGTGTAACAACGAAAACTTAACAGAGCCGTTTTTGAATATAAAAGGTAAGATTTTTAAAAAAAACTCAGACACGTCGATTTCTAATTAAAGGTGGACACCTTTCAGACTAATCAGATTTTTTGTAGTTCGCACCCCCTCGGAGGGGTGCGTCTGATGACCCTTATTTAGATAGGGAAAGTAGGTCAAGTGGCACCTTGTTTTAAAGGTCTTTTGAATACCTTTACATCTCTGTTAAAAGAAAATTTTTGTAACGATTAGTTTTCGAAATAATTTGAAGATTTAATGGTATTGTAATAAATCAGAAGCCGGCCCTGACAGTGCTGCACGTGCCGGGCTCGTGGCAACGGCAGAGAAAGCGGTCAGATCAGACGCGAACATTCCTTATACGCCGAAGAAGCGAAACGAGAGTTCGAGAAGAGTTCGGCAATGTTCGTTACCGCAACATAAAACGGCCGCCAGCTTCTGTTCGAGTTAGTCTGTATGGAGAAAGCGAGCTGTTAACACATTGTGTAGATAAACGTGTGTAAATAAATTAGTTACGTAAATATTGTAGAAAATAAATTAGTTACGTAAATATTGTAGAAAATAAATTAGTTTAAGACAGTTAACGCATTAATTCGTTACAGTATTTTTATTGAGTTCAACTCTTTTTAAAATAAATCAAATTGTTTTTAAGGTACAATTTACGTTCAGAACATTCATAAAAAAATTAATTTATTTTTGCTTTTTATGGCAACCTGCTAATACCTGTCCATTTGATTTCGTAAAAAACTAAGAATTATTTGTTTATTACGAGGACGATTTTTTGGGGGATGGGATTGGTTACCGTCCTTACATTTTAGGTAAATTGGGTGGCATCTCCTTATGAAGGTTGCCTTTCGTGGATATTTTATGCTTCTGATAAAAAAGTGAATCATACTAAAAACTTACCTACCCAACGAATACAACCTGCTGATTTCCTTGAATGCTGATGACACAGAAAAGTTAAAAAACTGTTTTAGGGTTAATAAATTCCAGGGATTCTGCATTAATCTCTCACTCATGCCCTCACAAAACTCCTGTCTTCGGTCAAAATCATTCTCATTGAGTTCATGAACAAGTTTAATTTTGTAAAGATGGAATTTGTGGTTTTTAAGGATTCTCCATGCGCTCATATGGCTTATTCCGGCCATTGCTGACAAATCGCATTAACGTCATTCACGACCCTTCTCTGAACATTTATTTTCTTATTTAAAACCGAACCTGTCTCCCTGAATTTTGTGACCAAATCCAGAACGTGATTTCTGCTTAGGTGTTTACCAGGGTTTTGCTCGTTAAA
>WOGN01008396.1:0-11321 GCA_015342105.1 Leptinotarsa texana
AAAAAAGCAATTAATACGTCATAGTGGTGGGGGGAGGCTTAGAACCGGCTCAAATCTCCTACTGATATACACAGGGTGTTCCCTAACTACAGTCGTTTTAAGAAAAAAATTCTCAAAAACATATGTCCGGAGTTGCTTCCTTTCTGAGATACAGAACGTTGAAGTTCAAGAAAAATGATATTTATGAAATATCACAATTATTATCACAACGATTCGATTGAAATTTGCTAGTTATTCAAAGTAATAAGGTGCTTATTTAGACCCACCTAGATTGAAATTATTGGGTCCAGTAAAGTCTCAGTGGGCATCACAGTAAACAATACTGGGAAAAAAACTACGCCACTGAGTTGGAGTTTTTGATTTTTTCAGATTGACCAACTGAAAATACATTTTTTTTGTCGTTTTTGTTTTCTCCATATCCAGCTTCGTTTTCAACGAGGTTGAGGCAACAACAACATTTTGGTCACGGTGATTGTACTTCGCGGTTGACCCAACCACATTTTTGTGGTCGACTTGCACTCATAGAAACCGCTCTTGCAGTTGAGGCAACTGAGACCAATATGAAAAAAAGTACACTACGGTGTACGCGGTTGGGTACGACTGCAAGTTTGTGGTTAGTGTACGGCAGATGTCGCGATGACATCTCGGCGGTGATCAGCAGCAAGTTGACTGCTGACGTCCGTTTTGACTTTTGTGAACGCCCGTGTACGTGTAGTACAGTATTTCTTATGGGCGGCTTGAGTTCGCTGGAACGCGACTGTGTGGTCGATCCGACCTCAAAATGTGGCTCGTGTTTGGCGCTCTAACGCTGAGTAAATGGCTGACATGCACTTTATTAATGGAAACGCGAAAAAAGCACGAAAAATTCACCAGAACAGATATCTCAACAGAGTAATTTCATTTGCTGAACCATTCGGAACACTACATGCACTACATGTGAAACTGAGAGTTTTAATGGAAATGCAAATGATGGAAAACCAGAAACTGTAACAAGGCCTGAAATAGAAGATGTCATTCTTGATTCGATAGAAGAAAATGTACCAAATAGTACCAGCATGATTGCTTTGCAGCTAAAAGTCAGTCCAAAACCGTATGGACAGTTCTAAAAAAAACCTCCTATATCCATATCACATATAGCTGAACCAAGCTCTAATACCTCAGGATTTTCACCCAAGACTGATCTTTTGCAGGTGGTTGATTCATACAATGCCATACAATGATAATTTTTCACCTAATATTTCATTTACGGACGAAGCAAATTTTTCACTATCAATGCTTCCATGAACTTTCACAATGACCATTTTTGGGTTGCCTAAAATACCCACGTTATTACAGAAAATTATTTTCAACAACAATTTTCGCTAAATGTTTGGGTAGGAAAGATTGGTGACTCCCTAAGTGGCCCATTTTTTACACCAGCAATATTCACAGGTGAATCCTGCAGTGACTTTTCGCAAGATCATCAAGAGAGGCTACATGCGGTTGATCTGAACTAGATGAGGTATATTCCATAAGGTATATTCCAGGTATTTTTGAACGTGTCAGACAATAAATGACAGAAGGTAGACATTTTGCTCAGTCACTACAGGGACGATATTATTCATCATTTACTTTTGGTTTTTATTTTATGTTTTCCATTTATAGTTTTTAGAATTTATAGTTTTTAGAAGTGATTTTTTTTCGAAAACGAAGCTCTATGAAAAAAGTTGTATTTTCAGTTACTCAATCTAAAAAATGAAAAAGTAGTTTTTCGTGATGAATACTGAGAAATATCATCCCAATTTACTGCCCATTTTATTAAAAAATATCACGTAGCGTTTGAATCACTTTTACATCAAATGTGTGAAAGCTTGCAAGTATTCTTCCAGCGAAAAGAATATAAAAATTGTGAAGTCCTGGTTTGCAGAGGGTAATTTTATTACGGTCTGAAACCCTACAGGTTTGGCGTAATGAATGTATCCCATTGAGAAAAGAATATGTTGGATAATAAAGAATTATGTCTCTGAAAGTTCTATATCAGGCTGAAAGTTTTTTACAAACATCATCAAGAATATAAAATTTCAAAATGTTAACGTTTCTTCATCACTCTCGAACGTCTTCCGTGCCAATGTTTATATAACGTCTTTTTTACTGAATTATTCTCATACAACTTTTTGAAAGTTGTCATGCCATTCTTAATCAGACACTGTATTGTCGTGGAATATTCTATTGACTAAAAGTTTCAGACTCAAATTAACGTCAGTGAATGTCGAAGGATATGATTCGTCAAGTGATTGAATAACTTCGTTATTCGCCTTCGAAGAAAATCTCTTGATATATCCAGAATATGTCGAACACAGCAGTGAACTGTGTATGTTTCAAAATGATTGATGGAATATTAATATGAATCTCTCATGTCAGACAAGCACGTGTATCACTACATTGTGAATGGCAGAGAAGGCTGAATGGTGAAGGTACATCGCTCGTTGCGAGAAGTTTTATGTTTATTTGTATAACATGAATTTCTTAATGTATTTAGGAAAGTTTGTTGATTTTTCAACCAATTATGTTGGAATTTGAGCTTGTTCAGTTTGTGGCAGTTGAAAAACTGAATTCGGATAATTAGATGTACGGTCTGGGTAATCATATTTTGCAACAAAACTTTATGAAAGTTTGTTCGATTTGGGAATAATATACAAAACAACAAACCAATCACATTCTTTCGAGTTTATCACAGACTAAAATTAGTATTACGCCATCCTGTATTCATATCCATCCACTAAGCATAATAAATCAACTTACGTCACTGTGATAATAATAATAATTCATTACCCAAGAGATAAAATATTGAATTAGAATAGTCTTTGGAATACAACGACTCGCCGTGAATAATCCCAAACACATGAATATTGATAACAATATTTTTATGACACTTCTTTTGGAAAGAATTCATGTGTTGAATAAAAACAAATTAGTTAAAAATAATTTTTTGAATTTCTTTTTGAAAGCCGAAAAATAATCTATATTTACAGATTGGTGAATGGAAGTGATTTTGAGAACGGGTAGGTGTAAGGTCTGGAGAACGAGGAGGCCATCGAGGATCAGTATTTCGTCCTAACCATTTAATACGAAATGTCCTATTCAGCCACTGAGAAACATTTCTAGTACAATGGGTAGGACATCCGTCATGTTGGAACCATATCTTTTGCCGTTCTTCCAATATCATATCATACATAAATTCTCCTATTTCAGTTTCCGAAAAGTTCAAGTACCTATCACCATTCAAATTCTCGCGAAAAAAAAAACGGACCTAGTAATTCATCGTTTAATATACCACACCAAACGTCTGTTTTCTGACAGTATTGATTTTTGTTTTCGATAATAAAATTTGGGTTGACATCTAACCACCATCTGCAATTTTGTGATGATAGAACCTCATTTGTTGTAAAAGTAGATTCATCTCCAAACAGATTGAAATGTACAAATGAATATAGGTTTGTGAGCGTGGTACTTATGTTTCTTGAGAATACGCTTCACAGAGGTTTTTTATGCCGGTATAATCACAAATTTCTTGGATGGACCTTCTAGGATTTTCTACTACTGCTTGAAGTATGTCAAGCTGGTTTTCTTCTGAGCATACAGGTTTCGAATGCTCCGTATTATGTTCATATTCTAGTGAGCCTTTAAAATTTCTACTTACACTTGAATAGCAAATTTATTTGTCTGGATGCCGCTCGTTGAAAATATCTGCAGCTTCGCGCATTGTTTTATAACCATCACCACAGATTAAAACTAATTCTGCCTTTTCAGTTAACGTTAATAATACTGGGTGAGGCATTTTTAATTAAGGACAAGTATGAAAACATTTTACAGGCAAGTTTTGAGAAGCCACACTATCAAACTACAGTATTGTTTAAGGACGTATGTGTTTTTTGTTCATGGCTATCCGCGATAGATTTTGGATTGTTTTTTAATATCTGTTCTAGTTGAGGCATTGTTGTCAGAATAAAAAAAATTCATACTTTAATTGACAGTTTATTCATATGAACATTCAGTTAGTAAAGTATTTGCCTCGTTAAAAAGAGTATTTGTTTTATTCTACAGTTCTGTTAAATATCGTTGAAACAAACATGAAGTTGACGGTCACCTAAAAAAAATACAAATTCAAGTAAATTTTACAAATACACTTTAATTTGATAGAAAATACTCCAAACTGATTTGATTGTGGCTACTCCAAATACATATTGAATCAAAATAGTTAAAAATATGTATCATACAGGGGTAATTCAAAATTTTCCGAAAAAAAATTCGAATAGCAGGTCAAGATTTCGTATCTCAACATGAATTTTGATTCTGGGCAACTTTTTCCTTCAACATATTTCTATATTTTTTGAAATAAGAGTCCTTTACTCTTGAATGAACTTTATATTTTTTGGCCTATCCCTTGTGGTGTTTATCATAAAGCCATTTCAGGTACTCTTTATATAATTTTGGAACATGCACTTTTGTCAGGAATGAAATTTTCTGAGAAATCGATAATGAAATATTTTCCCATTTGTTGCGTACTTGGTGGACCACACTGTATAAGCTGACTTGTGGCTCTTGCCAAAAAATTGTATATTGGCCAAACAGAGAAAACATTTTACAAAGATTTAAAGAGAATATATTCAGATTCGTAAATAGAAAGATCATTTCCACATTTGCAAACCAACATTCAGGAGAAGGACATGAGTTCAATCATGAATACGATGTGTTACATCAAGAACGAGAAGAGTTTGAAACTCAATATTCTAGAATGTTTAGAAATCGATAGATTCAGGGATTTGGGTAATTTACTGAATGATTAATTAGAATTGAATAACTTCCTGTTACTAAATATTTTTTCGAATGTGGAAACTGGGACATTAACTCATTAATTCATTACAATCTCAGGTACTTGAAATGCGATATATAAATGAGTATTAAAACATTTTTAAAAAAATAGATGGTATGATTATCGGCCTATAGTTAGGAAATATGTCATCATTTCTTTTATAATGGATGGGAACAACTTTACCCACTTTAATCATACTTAGGAATTTCCCTTCGGCGAAAGAATGAATGCCGACATTTCGTCAAAATGAGATATTAGTAATCCGTGTAATTTGACATTTGTGAATGTATAGAGAATAATTTTTAGATTATAGTCACTTATTCACCAAACTCAAAGACTTGTTCATGCAGCTGCAGTTTCGTAAGAATGTACCATCTTTCCCTCCAACCGATTTGCTGGAGTTTTTGAAGTCCACTGGATAATCGTTAGACAATAGGAGGAACGTTCCGAATTCTTCAGGTTCTTGTTGAATACTCTTCTTGAGTAAAACAATAGCAGAATCGATACTCCTGACCGCTCTGGATTGAATGATTCCATACAGTCTATCTCGTCTTGTGTATGTAAATTTTTTGCTGGAAAAATCCCCAGTTATCTTCTTCGTAGTAAATGTTCGAAAGGTAGCAATAACTTATGTGAATTTCTATAACTTCAACTAGCGTTTCCTACTATGACTAATAACCAGTCCGTGCAAAACTTATTGCTGAATCATCTGAAAATGTAACTTTTAAGAGGTGATGATCGACTGTATTGCCAAAATAACTGACTGTTATAAGAAAACAAGTAGAGCTGAGGCACCCGTCAATCTAATAATAATACTAATGATCTTCAAATATGACTCAACCTCTGACGGAAGCACCATACTCTTACGAAGGTTTGAAATAGATGGACACTTCAATCTAGCAGACCACTAAAATAATCGTCATGCAGTCATTGTTCACTGTATTTCTGGCGTTGAATTTGGTCATTATTACGCCTTGGTCAAAGAAGAAACGGAGTGGTTTAAGTTTAACAATAATCGTGTCACGAAGTGTTCTAGCGATGTTTTCATTGGAGTCTCTAGAGACATCCTATATTTTGTTTTATGAAAGACAGAGCATTGGCAGATCAAGATCTTCAGAAGATGTGGTACTGCAGGTTTTTCCAGGTTTTCCTGAAGCTGAAAAAGCAAAAGCACCACTGGAATCAAAGAAGTCTCCCTGGATAGCGAATTTATTTTTGTTATTGTTTCGCAATTTCATAATTTGTGTTTGGGAAGTTGAATATACCTATAAAAATTACACTATTACAATTATCACAATTGAATTGTTTGGTTTTTGGAATGTTTCAATAACATCGTATGTGATTTGTAAAATTGTTGAACAGATTTGCCATTGTCTGAAAGCTCTCCACCGTCAACAGAAAGAGAATTATTATTCAGAGAATTAACCTTTCTGGTTAATTTCTTGACTATGGTCCAACAGGTTTTATTCAATCGGTCGGTGTTGGATATTCTATTTTGATAATACAAAATTTTCTTATTTTCTGCAAAACGATAATTCTTTTGATATCTTGTTTGAAATCTGCAAATCAGAGCTTGGAATTATTCCTACTGAAGTGTTTTCAAAGTATTACGGAAAAATTTTGAGAAAGTATACGAAATCATCATCGATATTTTGAATCTGATAAAAATTATGCTAATTTTCTTTATTTATTTCAGTAGAAAAATTTTCCATCTGCCATGCTTCATATGCTTGATATGATGTTCTTCAGTCACGGATTTCCCTATGATCCCGTATGATTCACGTAAGAGGAAAATCAACAATTAAATGGTCAACTGAGGTAGCAGAGGTTTTCATTATTCGGCTTGTTCCTTCGATTCGAAAAAGTTCTACTGATCAATAAAGAAAATTGACATGAGTATATAAGAGTCCATATGTCAAATGTCTTACTGAAATCGAGAAGTATCAGGGCTCTACATAAACCTTTATCTGAAACTCTGAAACTGTGAGGACTAAATGCAGCAAGGCGGTAGTTCAACTATGTCCTTTCATAAATCTAGATCGTGTCGGTGGTAAAACTGATTTTTCTTTCGGGTAATTTACCAGTTGATGATTAGTTATTTTTGTTAACACTTCTCACATCGTGGGTAAAATGCTTATTTCGCGAATATTCTTCAGTTCTCTAGGATTAGTTGTTTTTGGTAGTGGAAATGTTGAAGCCTTCTTCCAATGTGAAGAAAAAACGTTATTGGAGACACGATAATTGATGATATGTGTGAAATAAGGAAGGATTACTGGACAGCATATAAGAATCATTTTGATATTCAAATCATCACATCCAGTGGTATTGATTTTCATTTGGCAGAGAGTTTGGTACTGGTTGACTAAGGATAGTTCAAGGTTGGGGGTCGTGAAGTACATTACTATTACATTGGGATATAACATCAACAGATGGAGAGATGTAAAGTGAGGTGTTGACAAAAAAAAAATATTTCCTCTAAATTTTGCTTTTTGGCTAATGTTCAGGGTGAGCCAAACAAAGACGTCTATTTTTCTATTTTTCATTTTGAAAACTATCACGCCATAAGCAACCGAACAGAAATTCCAACTTTACTAATCTCTTACTATACCAAGACAGAAATATTCATTTTTCAGAAAAAAGCATGATATCAGGCTGACCCATTCCGAACAACTTTCACGAAAGCTTTTTTTCTTGGTGTCATTGGCATCAACCACATTGGTCAATAGCCTCCTGTCCTGAGAAGGCAATGTTGATAACTACCCGAGATATCTAAGGAGCATCATGGCTATTCGCAAATCAGTTGGTACATTGGCCAAGTGGGTAAGTCATAAGCGGCGCGAAGCAACAGCCTCACCAGGCGTGAGTTCAAATTTCGTTCATGACTGGAAACAAATATTCGTTTTTATTCCAGAAATTTCCGAAATTTTTATGAGGTACCCATTTCTCAGACTACCTCACCGGAATCGAACCCTCATTCCCTGTTATCCATTACAACCATGATAGACATAAAATCTACCATCGACAGTTGATAAGATAGACATTTGAATTATCTCGAAACTCTAGAATTACCACAATCATCCAAGTAAACGTGGGTACGATCTGAGAAACCCTAACTGGTTTATTGAGCCATTCGCGATTCCAACTTAATATGACACACATCAACATAACTTTGAGTAGATTGTCACGTGATGTACCAAAAATTGTGTCTTTTCATTACTACACAGTAAATGGGCTTGAAATATCAACTCAAACTAAAAAGAGTGAAATAAATACTGGTTCAAAAAAGATAAAAACACACACTTTGATAGCAACACAAACTTAAAAATTAAAAATAATTCGAAACTAATTCAATCGATAATAAGTCCTATGGCTTGATGTAACTAATGACTTTTATTAAGTCTAGAGTGCTAAATAACCATTGTTATAAATACTTGGTTGGAAGCCATAATAAAAATATAATTTGAAGCATCCCACGCTTTTTTACAATAAAACTTATTGTTTTGTGAATAGATTTATGCTGATTTCAGACTTATTGAAAGTTATATCAAGCCATAAGACTCATTATCGATGTTTATTTATTCATTTATTAATTTATTTGCCAATAGAGGGATTACAAACAGATTTACAAATCCTATAAAGAAAGCACTTTATAATTTTAGTTCGAGTGGACTTTGAAAAAAAAGAATGTGAATTTTGATTTTTTGTGAATTACATTTGACAATCGAAGAATAACATAATTCTACAGAAATCATCACAACTTATCAATGAAAATGTTTTTTATCCTGTGTTTGAAACAGTCTAAAGATATTTCAAAATATTGAATACCATTGCAAATTTCGTTAAAGATTTTAGGCATTCTATAAAGTGGTGAATTTTGAGCAGCATTTGTCATTATGCAAGTTGACTTGAAGAATTCTGTGCGCCTCAACGTTCTAACCTGAACATTGAACTCGATTTTGGAACAAAGCTCTTTGCATTGGACTAATCCTTTCATCAACTTGAAAATCATGATAGGATCCGTAACAGTTCTTCTATATTGCATAAGCATAATATTGTATTGCCACATAATGGGACTGTAATCGCTATTCATAATTGAAAAATTTAATTTGTGACTAAAGTAGCGAAGAAATTTATTTTGAACTCTCTCAATACAATCTATGTTTATGTTGTACTGAGGATTCCAAACAACCCATGCATGCAAAGCAGAGCCTACTGTGTACATTTACATAATATAAATTGAGGAGAGGTTTTGCCATAATGAAATTTTGACAGTTTCTTTTGAGGAATCCAGTTATAATATTACACGTATTGAGGGTTTTTTCCATATGATAACTTCGAGTCGATAATTATTCCCAAGTCTTTAACTTCTGAATCTGATTTCAGTTCGTGATTTTCAAAGTAATAATTATTTCTGATTATATTTTCGTTCCTGGAGAATGAGATTGACATGCACTTTTGTGGATTGAGAAACAAATCATTATTCAAGTCCTCCTGAATTGCTCCGCTGTCATATGAAACCTTTACTGTGTGACAGATTTTCAAGTCATCGGCATATAGAAAAATTTTTACACTTATTAAAGCAACTAGAGATTTCGTTAATGTATATAATAAAGAATAAAGGACCCAAATGGCTGCCTCGAGGAGTGACCTGAATCCATTTATGGCCACCATTTGTGACCTGTTATTCAAGTTAGACCATAACCATCTGAATAAAAAGTTCAGCAAGCCTCTTTGATAAAGTTTGGTGACTAATCTTATCAAAGGCCTTACTGAAGTCGGTGTATACAACATCAACCTGAACCTGTTTATCCATCGAGTTCAACAAAAAATCTGTGAATCCTATTAAATTAGTTTCTATCGACCTATGGGGGAAGATTATTAGATGGTAGATGGTACGTTACCTTTTTATTCTACATCTAAATTAAAACTGTAATTTTTTATTTTTTTCATTATTGATATGTTTCCTACGAAAAAAGGAAATCCAGTTGCTTTTGCTGTGCCGCAGAATAGAATGGCGCTGTAGTTGATGGTGACAAGAAAGGGAAAGGTTAAAAGTTATTTTGAAAAACCTTTTTCAGTGTTCGAATCGTCTTCGATGAGAGATCTGTTAGGTGGCGAGTTACGTGTTCAGTTCTAATGTTCAGAACGAATAATTTTCAGATTGATTATCTTTTACCGAAAGATCCATAAGAGGCTGCACGTCTCTTATGGATATTTCTGTATGATGGTGATTTTTCATTTATGTTGCCCTTTATTTGAAAAAGTAAGGATTTCATCTTCTATGGAAAATGATCTTGTACATTTATTGGTACATTAGATTAATCTGTTACTGATATTATCGGATGGATTTCCAACAACAAAATTGTTTTTGAATTTAAATAATTCGGACTTCTATTGTCTGATAATATATAAAATAATTTCAAATCCCTTAAAGAACCAAAAGAAATTAAAAATTTCAAGGAATAGCTGAAAGTAACAATTATATTAGGCTTATAGACTCATATTTCACTTTGACACATAAATTTTTCATTTTGTTTTGTTTCACGGATATTTTACTAACGGAATGTTATGGCAGAAAGCTCATCTACGAAAGTTTCTCAGAAATTCCATTGAGAAAAGAACAAGAATTTTCGTCAATAGTTACTGTAGGGAATATGTTTTTAGTTCCGTTACTGAATGGAAGGATCTCCATTCGTCTCCATTTTTATTCATTCTATTTCACATCCTAAAAGCACACGCTTTATTACTGTTTGGTTCCATAGAGACGGAGACATTGAAGATTTTTTATCATTTAATAAACACGTGTTGCAGTTTTTAAACTGCCTATTGAAACTCTCTCAATGAAATAGTATGTGAATAAGTTATGGATTTTCATCAAGTATTGTTCAATAATATCACATTTACAACGTCAAATAATAAAAAAATATGCCAGACTCAGTGTGGGGAATTGAGACTGGCCTGAACAAATTGTTCCTTTAGATAATTTGATTCAAAGCCAGTTTTCAAGTATGCGAAGTTTTTTTCCTTATACGAGGAATTGGGCAAATATTGGATATGCGGTTGGTTACCTCGTTCACAGGTAGATGGAGCGAATAATGGAGGAATAATACTCTGAAGGAATTCAGTTTTCAGTTATCGGAAATCATCGACTTTATGTTTGTTATATTTCACTTGAGAAAAATAACTTTTTTAAAAATTATTATTTATTTAACAGGGGAAACAGATCTGTATCCCCGGAGTTGAGTTACAACAGTATGACAACTAGAATACTACTACTGACTACTGACTTTTAACTTGTAACTAACTAACTGTAACTTGTAACTTCGTCGTAGTCTGGAGAACTGTGTAGGCCGGAAGCTGCGTCAGCTTGACAATGAGTTGGTCACCTTGGAGATGAATGGTAGAGGTCAGCCATGGGCATATAACAACTCCCTTCATTTTCAAAAAGTTGGTGCTATGCGACAACTTT
>WOGN01008397.1:0-11320 GCA_015342105.1 Leptinotarsa texana
GGTTACGTAGCTCGTGAAAACGTGACATATAAAATTTCTGATGTCCAACGTTTATTAGAACTCGCAATGGAACGGATACGGAAAGAAGATTGGGCTACTGCTATAGCCCATGTGATCAAGGAAGAAGAGAAAATGTGGAGATTGGACGGGATAGTAGACACTGTTTTCGACCAAATAATAATAGATTAAAGTGTGACTGGGGATTCCTCTTCGGACGAGTCAATAGATTCTGAAATTTCATAAGCATAACATAGGTAATTATTTCTTTGCTTTGTAGTTATCTTTCTATTTTAAAGGAACAATAATTATTTTGTAAATTTTTCTGTTTTTTTTGAAGTACTGTATTAGGCATAATAAGAAAATGTAATCAGTTTTACTATTGACACCAGGTGGCGCCACCTAGTATAACAATTTTTATGTAATTACCAATGTGTTTAATTAAACAAAAATATTATTTTGGTACGCCTCTGCAGAGTTGATAAGAGGATTATCCAGGATTATTCATTGGTCACTTCAATTGAAAATTGTTATAGTATAGTGAGGTCTTCTTCAGTTGGTATGAACAAAAAACTGGTGCTTTTGGGTATGTCATCACTGGAAAAAAGTAGCACCAAACAAATCTAAGACTAACTCCCAAAAGTTTGCATATCTAGTAATAACATTGGAGACAACTGAATTTCAATCGTTTATTTCAAACACATAATACGGGTTAAATTCAAGGTAGATTCTTTGAAGTATAATTTGTTTCACAAATTATATGGTGCTAGGCACCGAAAAACACCTGTTCGTTATTTTGGTAACTTTTTGTGATAATGCACATTCCGAAAAAATTGTCGAATCGATCAGCTTGCGTTTCATGTTATCACTAAACATCCTAATATTTCTTCATTGTTCAAAACGCACCCCACTAAAATTATGTAAAATGCAGGCGAACATATAAATAAGTATAGTATAAATAGAAAAAGCTTATGTAACAATGTAAAATTAAAAAATATTAAAACATTTTAAAACTGCCAAAAGGTGGGTCTACTCTGTACGCTAGGTTATTATATACAAATCGAAAACTTTACACTGCTTAACTTGTTTTTAATCTATTATACACTCTAAAAATCTCGGCCTCACTCGCAACACAAATACAAGAGTTTGACTTTAAATAATGCTACTAATAATGTTAATGACTATCTGAACACTAAACTAATCAAAAAATTAATTATGTCTCTTTGAAACACATTACTTGCATGGTATTAAGAATAAATAATGATAGTGATAAAATGAGTGCGAGTTTAAAAAACTAAGATTATGCAATGCTACGATCTTCTTGATGTATACTTTCCAACATGTGACTCATGAAAAAATTCTAGATGAATTGTTGAGTATTCCACTAATTACTTTGGTCGAAATAAAAACCACAATTGGTTAATAATGTTGTGTTGATATAATAAGAAATCAATATTAGTGGTCTCCCTACTTAAAGATATTATCATGCCTCATTCTTCAATTCAAACTTGTGAGTTTACACACTATAAGTGAAATAACAAGGACTCGACTGTATTTACCACTAGTCAAGACAACTCCTGTTTCTTTTTTTGTTCGAATAATTTTTCCTGAATTTATATGAATATGAACTATCAATAGGTGTGTTTGTTCCCACTATTTTTATTCCACAACTATTACTCCCGGCAAAAGTTGTTAGCTCGCTCTGCTCGTTTAAAATACATTGAGCAGAGATGACGAATAACTTTTAGCAGGAGTTGCTCAATTTGGGTGCCAACAGAACACAACTAATGAAATTTCATGAGGTTACATCTGTTTGTAAAATTTTACTATGTTTCAGAACAGTAGGGTTTTGCTACATATTTACAATCTTGTTCAAAATATATACTATGAATTTATTTCCACAACCGCCTTGAGAGTTGACAATACAAATTATTATCTAAAATATCGAATTAGAATATAACAGACCAAAGTAATGAGCTTGCATATAATTTCGAGGATTATTCTCAACCATAAGGCTATTTAAAATTTTGCTGATACGATAAAACCTAGTCAAGACTAACTCAAGATATTACATTCAAAATATTATGAAGATGTTATTCCATCAGAGCAGAATATGATTCTTAGTCAAGTTCTTTTGAAAATCACGTATTACAATTTGCAACGCACATTTTCAATTTAACTGTATAAGATTTTCAATTATACCAAGTGTCTCAAAAAATTAAGGGAATCAAAACAACTTTTCGAAATCTTTTGGCCAAATAAAAACATAGGATAAAGAAAATAACTTTTGTCTAATTTCTACTAAGTTTATTATTTGTTACGTCCAGTCATGGCCGATGAAAAGCCCCTCCCTACCGAATTTGCCTCTACATAAACTGCTTTTTATATATCTACAAGAATTCAAATGGCATTTTACTATCCACGTATTGTTTACTCCTTAATTAGTACTACGTAAAATTGCAAACTAAAGTTTTTACTCGTATTTTCCTAAAACTTTCTCTGTCATACACCGACCCAAACTTTAGGCAGATACGATTTCTTCCACCAGTCATGACTCAGTTCGTTGGGTGTACTTGAGAATGGTCTAACGAACCGAAACCAGTCGTAACAAGTAATAAAGTTAGTAAAAATTAGACAAAAGTTATTTTACTTATCCTATATTCAATATGAGTTTCTATAAAATAAATAGGTCATCAATCGAACAAACAATTAAAACACATAAATTTAACATTTGAAATAACAATGTATTCATATAAATAGAAATTGATTTATGTTGTCAGTGCCTTCATCATATTTGATAGTGCTTCATGAAATTGGACTTTCCAATCTATCAAAAAATTTAATTTAGAACCACTTTAATCTTAAAGCTAGTAAATTTAACATATTTGACTAAATAAATGTGAAAACTCCAACAAAATTCCAACATATTTTATACCTGGCATACAATAACACCATGTATATGATAAATAAGCTTGCATTCAAAGTGAAGCTGCATTACAAAAGCAACAATAAGGTTATTAGATAATATGGTTTACAAGAAAACACAACCCAAGTTGTATAAGTTATCTAAAATGTCATAGTATTTGAGATTTTGAAGATCGCCAGGTGCTTTGTGACAAAATGTGTCAAACACTATCAGGAAACAGTTTATTTTCTCGTTTTATTACCCTTGAGGTGTTGTAAATTTCAACAAAAAGCTCTTAATTTTTTTATAAACACCATAAAATTCTGAATGTACACTACATAAACATTTGAAATGCCCATTTGAAGTAATTCAGGGAAATAATGATTATTGCTGGTAATTTCATAATTTATTTGTTCCCTACAATTTTCAGTCAAGTAGTATTCCAAATATTCCAGTATTCCAAATATTCTGTCTATTCAAGAATCATAGACTTGATCTGTACTTTTCAAACTGCTTTTACGGTTCTTCATTTTACCTTGGAATATTCATTATCATTGTTAATTATTGTTTTATTAGATTAAATTAATATGTCTGATCTATCTGGAAGCATTTGTCAGAATATTCAATAAATCAATCTTCAAAAATGTCAAATTCAACAGTCCTTCTTGAACCTACTCTCAATAATGTCTAAACATAAACTAAATTAGTTTGACATTAGTCATCATATGAATTGCTTGAAAGTGGCATCACTGCTATGACATGGTAATGGTATGAGTTGTTGGTCATTGCAAATATTTTTTCTTCTCTCGAGAAGAATAAAGATGTTATTTGTGGTGTCTACATCTGATTGTGGGTTATAAAAAAAACTCAACATCTGTAATAAACTATTAAATGAGCGATGGAAGCTACTTTCTCAAAATTAAATATGCTTAAAATTTTCAATGCCTGTTTCTTTGATACCGTTCTATCCTAAAATAACCTTTCCCTACTTTTTTACTGTTATTTCTTAATAGAGTTTATACTACATGTCCAAGCGCTGAATACCATCTCTTTTGTTTTGGGAGATTAATTTGTTCTTACTTTAGATATTACAAAGTTTGTATTGGAGTGAATGATGCACTCGAGTAATCAAAACAAAAAAAAAACGAATTCAAATAAAACCCACAACTGAATGAACCTGGTGTTATTATGAATTGAAAAGGGATTATTTCTAAGAGAGATCAGTTTTTTGGCAAAAGGATTTTTTACTTTCTACTTCTACATCTGTATTAAGAGTTTTAATTGTAGAAATGCAGTTTCCACATTTTTTGTTTAATGATGAAAAAGTATTATGGTTTTATTATATTTCTATTCCTAATTTCAATCTTTTACAGTTTAAAAGAAAGTGATATAATCATATAAATAATTGACTGAATTGACTCGTTTCTCAAACTGTTATCTATAGTATTGTGAGTTTACAAAATTCAGTACCACCGAAAGATTTAACCAAATCCTACCGAACGTTTTCAACTTGTACAATCTACAACACTATATGCAAAAATAAATTAAATGGAGAAAGAAAGGTTTTGGCTTTCTACTTATCCATTTTTATACAAAAAATATGGGACTCTTCCAAAGGAAGGAAGAAAGAAAATTATTTCTCTTTACAAAGTAGTAACTTTTAGAAACAAAAAACCCTCTTGAAATAACTACTTTCATATAAACACTGAGTTACAAGAAAGAGACACGAAACAATTACTTTTATATAAACATACAAAAAAAACTTTTTCCCATTCAGTTTGTACTCTAAAAAATTCGTTATGGGATTGAATCTGATAGCCTCATAATATAGTATATGAAAGAACTATTCTGTGAATGATATCAGATTCAATTTCCTAATGAATGTTTGGAGTACAAACTGAATAGGAAAGTATTTTTTGTATAATTCAATGTTCATATAAAAGTAGCTGTTTCAAAAGTATTTTTCATGTGATTCAATGTTTATATGATAATAGTTGTTTCGAGATATATTTATGTTCCAGTTTGTGTCTGAAAGCTGTTTCAAAAGTATTTTTCATGTGATTCAATGTTTATATGATAATAGTTGTTTCGAGACATATTTATGTTCCAGTTTGTGTCTGAAAGTTACTTCTTTGCACGAACTACACATGTTTGTGAATAATTCACTTGGTTAAAAATAAGCTCAAACATTTGAATCTGACCTACAAAATAAATGGTGACCAATACAACCATTCGACAAGATATTCAGGCAATCTTAAATTAATGAAAATGAAAACATTTTTATAAAGGTATCAAGTTTTACAATGAGCTACCAAATGCGTTAAAAAATTTAATAAACAAAAATATTTATTGTTTTTATAGATATATTCTCTGATGAATGTATTTATGTGTATGTTGATAATCATATTCAATCAAATTGTTTTTTTCCTCCCTTCAATAAACATTGTATGTTTCTTGGGAAAATAAATCGTTATTGTATAAAGATGAGAAGTAGAAAGCTTTCTTTCGCGAAAATTATTCTCTCCTAAAAAAGACCCCTTTCAATTTACAAAAAATATATTCTTCAGGCAAATACTAATTTCAACTTGGAATCTGTTTTGAATGTTCAAGGGTGGTGTTTCATGTAAATATTCATTTCACCAAACACAGTTTGTACTGTAAATGTTCTCTATTAATTTTATCTCAATTCCATTAGTTAAGCAATAAACTTTGTAAATAAAATTTAATCTTCAGATAATAAAGTATATTTATTATGATTGACAATAATTATCTGTAGGACCAATTCATTCTAATATAATTTACTGGTTGTTTGATGGCAATAAATAACCATACTATAATTTTTTTTGAAATGGCAAACTATGAATGATACTAGAAAAAACTTAAAAAAAAAGTGTAAAATTATATGTTATATTCCATTGTTTTACTCCTTTCATTTTAATATACTGTGTACCTCCCATAAATTGAAGTGAATTAATTTGGAAAATTCTTTAGAATATTTACTGGTATACTTTCTCGAATAATTAAATGTTCATCAATAAAATTTCAAAACGTATTCGATACACTTTGTTGTGAGATTTCAATTAAAAGGTTTACAAAATCACAACATGTGTTTTTCTATAGTAACTTCAGGCGAGTTCAACTCCGTTGCCGTTATTATAAAAATCGAGTCAAGAAAGTTTTTCATACGAAGGTGATTAATGTAAACTTACAAATGTATTGTAGTCATGATGAATTTTTACACAACACTGTCCTTGACATCTCGCAGATACTTGGTAGCAGAGCTTTTTTTGATTAACATGCCATTGATAAATTTTCTAAATATGGTTAAAAGAATTCCATAAATTCTTCCCTTTCTTTTTTCATCTTGTAAACCTAGTACATAAAAATAAAGCTCGATATGACTTGGTTATCTATCACTTTCCAATCACCATCAGTTGGACACCAGTTCAACTGATGAAGCTACCATGTAGTGAAATGTGTCTTGATTATATTTATTAAAGTGGAAATTGTATACTATTACCATGCTTAGTGTTTCCATCAAGTAACAGGATCAGTGTATCCATAACTTGACCATTTCAGAAAGAATGTCAAACATTACTTATAGTGCCTAATGTTATTTCAGTTCAACTTTCTATGATGAACCTTTATTTAACATATTTACGTCTATATCTTTTATTGTAAATGTATTCATCATTTTTCATAATTGTAGACCACTTTGTAAAAAGATGATAACTTTGGACAAAAAAAGTATTATTATTTTTCTTGTAAAGTTCTGTATTGTTTTATTTTGTTTGTACTTTACTATGATATAACACATATATTCAGTATACCAAAGTGTGATATGAATTAATAAATGAATATAGTGAAACATGTTGTACTTTTGTAAACATTCTAAGAAAATTCTCACAATCAAGCCTATTAACACTTTCATCAAGTATCATCTGATTTCATGACATAACACAATTTACAAAAAAAGCCCTATATGTTGAGAGTCATCCAATCGAAACTGATGCAAGACCAAGCGCAAATATAAAACAGAGTTGCACAAAGTATACCCCTCAAGTTGATCATCAGTACTCTGCAAAACGAGTAAGGCTCACTTAGACACTCACAGATATGGTACGACTTAAACTTACTTTTAATAAGGGCTAAACTAAAGCTAAAAGATTAGTTCGACATTGGTCGTCACACTAGTCACTTGAAAGTGGCAGCACTACTACGACCGCACGGCAGTAGTACCAGCTGCTGATCTGTCTCGCTGTACTGCAGTCATTTTGAACGGATGTTTTTCTTCTTCTTTCTCTTGAAGAAGCCACAGCACTTGGTCTCGTCCACCATTTCGACTTCGTGCGGCTGTGTGATGGGAGTATTGCTGTGTCCGGCAGTGGGATCGTCCGTATTCAATTCTCCGTTGGTTGAGCTAACTACTTGGACGGACCCGTGCCGGTCGGCCGGGGTCAGGTTGCCCAAAGTGCTTTGCTTCGAAGCCTCGGGCCAGACATTTGTTTTGTTCTTGGCTATTGCATGTCGATCCCTGTTCGGCGAGACGATCACCTCGTGAGCATTCGTTTGGAGAGATCCTACGGGAGTAGTCATCGTCTTACCCGACCAGTCAAACTCTCCGTCATCAATGTAATTTTTCTTGTTGAACAGAGAAATGAAAAGGTTTCTCAAATATTCATAGTCGGGGGTTTCGAAAAAGTCCAGTCTTCTAACATATCTCAAGTATGTCGTCATCTCCTCAGGGTGGCCTTCACAAAGAGTGTCTATTGGAGTAGCCCGTTTTGTATCCCCGATTTTTTGGTAGCGCTCCTTCAAGGTGTCCGCTTTCAGTCCTTGCCAGGGCAAGGAACCTCTGAGAAAGTACATGAACATGTGGCCTAGTGCCTCAAGATCATCTCTTCTGGATTGTTCTTTGCCTAAGTGTGTGTTTATTGACATATACCGAGCAGTGCCAGTCAATGATTTGTGTTCTCTATAGGGAATATGCTTATTAGTTTCAAGTTCGATATATTCCTTGGCTAGCCCAAAGTCAATAATGTGGATGATTTTCTCTCTTTTAGTGCTGCTACGTCCAATAAGAAAGTTCTCGGGCTTAACATCTCTGTAAATAAGGTGCCTAGAATGAACATATTCTATGCGGTGTAATAGTTGTATTGCGATCATCAGGACAGTCTTGAGCGAGAATTTTCGATCACAAATGTCAAATAAGTCTTCCAAGCTTGGCCCCAACAACTCCATGACTAATGCGTTATACTTTCCACAAGGCCCGAAATAATATACATCAGGTACCCCTTCGTGACTGCCCAGCAGTTTGTAGAATCTATACTCCAAATGCAACTGGGGTGCTTTTGACTTCATGGGCTCCATTTTTATGGCGACATGTTCGTTATTGTACAAGTTTTTCCCTAGCCGTAGTTCACCAAAATTACCACAGCCAATTTTCTTACCTACACGAAAGTTTGGGCCTACCATTAAAACCCCAGAACTGGAATTCACGCTGTGCCGGGTGTTGTGACTATCAGTTGCGCCGTGGCGTTTAGAATTTTTTTGTTTCTGGTCTGCTTTGTCCATCGTGATATTCTTCAAGCGAGAAGTACTGCTATGTGTGTTCTATGCAACAAAGTACTTGGGAAAATGTTTGAGGAGCAGTTTTTTTGCCATAAAATAACATTTACATCACATTTTGTATTATCACAGTTATTTCAACAATGAAAATTTTGGTAAACTATAATAGTTTGAGAAGAGGTTAACATTTGGAAAAAAGATGAAAACTCCAAAAAATATTCTTGTAAGGAAAGATACTTGGTTGGTTTATCTGAAAAGAAAAGATAAACTTCATTTTACAGTGATTGTGAAACATTGAAGGATCATTATTATATTCTCCTGATAACTTGAGTATCATAATACAATGTAAGTGATAAGAGAGATAACATAATTGAATAGATATCAATCAAAGATAGGCTGATAGAAAATGGGTTCAAAAACAAAACCACACATATGCAAGGCTGAAGTTCATGGGAGGCATACAAATGGTTTGAATGGTTTCATGCATAGTATTTCAAGTTGAGAATTTACTTATAATTACTGGATTGAAGTTAGTGGCCTTTATCATGACAATGTTATTCTCCCTTTCACTTAATATTTCTTTGTTGGTGAAAAGATCATTATGACTATTTCAAGTTTCCTATACATACCTTATTTACATTGTCTAAATAAAAGGTGCCCAAGCAAAGCGCAGTCAACACTTATGTACCTAAAACAAAGAATTCTTAAATAGGAAAATTCAACAGAACTCAAAATTATTTAACGAACATCGAAGTTATAAGGTATAAGTAGCACTCACCTAAAAATTGTTCAGTTTAAGGTCTCAGTAATCCTATTTCCTAAGATAAAAATTGACATCCATCTATTATTTGCGGAACCTGGAGAAAATCATGGGTAAAAATCGGCATCGTTCTTTATTGAAATTGAATTACCTAGCACTAAAATTCTCCTAAAGTAACACAAAAAGCACAGCAGTTTAAAATATTTTCATATTGCAAGCTTTGTTTTGTAACACTAAAATCTATGACACCACCTTATCCGTATAACCTAGAAATAATGACATTTTTTCAAGACAGAAACAGAAACGTCAGGATCAAACTTGTTTAGAAAGGAGCGTTCAAAATTCAGCTGATCCAGCACATTGACCTGCAGCTGCTAGTGACAGCGACAACTGACATCAGAGTAATTTTTTAAAGGTGCGTTTTCATATGTTACGTGAGTAGTGGCAATATGATTGTTATTTGTTATTCAGCCTACATATTGTTACAAAAATATCATCATAAGCAAAAAAATACATGTATTTGTGGTTATATATAGACCTATGAGCAAACTCATAGCCAAGGAAATTGTTTTGGAGATCAGGATAGTCATCCCATGAACTATAATTATTAATACTTATGTTGATGTCAAAAAAAAGTCTTATCAAAATATGATACGTTATTTCCAATTTCTGACTGCATCTCTGACCATATGACTATATAATTCATATCTAATTCAGAATTAAGAATAATATTTATGGAATCGGGTACAACAAACATTTTACTCCGAATGATTACGAGTTGGCAATGGAAGATATCTGAGAAGAAAAATAATTATATAAAAAAGGTATTTAATGAAATATGAAAAATATGATGAGTTGAAAAAAGATATATACTATACAGTCAGACAAAAACGAATAATTAGTATAGAATTTGAAAACTATAGAAATATAAATTTATGGAAAAAAAATTAAAATATTGTGACCGGAAATGAAGCAGAATAATTAAATGCATCGAGTAGGTAATGAGGTAAGATCAACAATATGCAAACAATAAAAATAGAGATAGACCAGTCATCAACAGAAGGCGATTCATTATTTGGTCTTATTTTTCCATTGCCTAAATATTATTATTGTTTTCAAATTTCCTTTTTCAACTAATAACTTATCGGAATATTCCGGTCCTGTTATTTTTAATTTTTTCAACCATTCATTCATAGAATTTTTTCATCTTTTACGTCTTATTGATTTTAAAAATGTCAACACCTATAACATTCATAACTGTTTTTGTTACAGCATATAAGAAACCAGCTCTGACTTTCTAGGCTACAATACTTGTCACAGTACTGCCCATAACATCAAGAACAACGAGACCATCTCACGCTTCTCAGCGTTCGCTTGAAGCAAGAATTTCCGTGGTTGCCCTTATTAACTGGATTTAAAAGGATAACTTTGGGAAGATCTAGATAGTGTCGCAGAATGCAGTCGCCATTGGTTTCATATTGAAATACACATTTTTGCACAATTCTCATTTGTAACAATTCTTTTACTTCTTTTCGCCGCCATTTTAAACATATTACCCTGCATATATACCAAATTAGGCCATAGTTTACGAAAATTACTGAGAAGTTAGACGTTTCAATTAAAAAGTAATATAACAAAAAGTAATAGTTTAATGAAGAAAAGAGAATTGAAATAACTTTCTATGTGTTTTTAACCACTTTTATTTGTAACTAACGTTACTGCAGTTTCGTCCTAGAAGGAAATTTTCAAATTCATACATTAAACTGCAGTAACGTTAGTTACAATTAAAAGTGTTAAAAAACATAGAAAGTTTCAATTCTTTTTTCCTCATTATAATTTTCTACCACGTGGTAACGGCTATATCCATCAATTTATTGAAATAATAGTTTCTTTACTAACCTACCTGTCAACAAATTCAAAACACATCAAAGACCACACATGAAATTTGTGAAATTTGTTCGATTGATGACTTTTATTTATTTTGTAGAAATTCATGTTGACTATAGAATGAAGAAAATACTTTTGTCTAGTTTCTACTGTGTTTATTTATTCGTTACGACCGGTTTCGGCTTATAAGGCCATTTTCAAGT
>WOGN01008398.1:0-11320 GCA_015342105.1 Leptinotarsa texana
ATAGATTATCACAAATATTGGCCAATTCTGTAACATATATAATAATTTCCAGTTTTACTCATGCATAATAGAAAGGACTTGGATCTTAGTTAACTTCTGATAGAACCCAACTGAACAATAATCCCACCTCTCTCGGGGGGGGGAAGGGGTAAACTAAATATTTTTCATTGGAAATAGTATTTACATTTTGTCCAATAGTCTGTAGTTTTTTATTTATTCGCGGGTGAAAGTATCTACTCTTCGTTTTATGGGATTTTTCGCGAATTACTCAAAAAAATAATTATTTAATCGAAAAGAGTGTAGCGTATGAAACAACAAAAAAGTTATGCTCACGGTGTCTAATTCTTATTCATCAAACATCCAAATTGTTCGAAAAACACTTTCAACACTGTTTGAAAAACTTTCATTTCTTTTTTTCTAAAAGTTTCCAGCATCAAATCTCAGGGAGTTATGACGAAAATGATGTTGATCACTACATTTCTAGATGATAAGAAAATGTAAAAGTTACCTTCTAATCAACACACCAGTCGAAAATAATCGTTTGAACTTCACAATTCACTTCATTTGTGTATACTTTCGATATGTTCTAGAAGGTGGATAGCTTTGAGTTTGGTTTTGAAAATTGTTTGAATTGAATGGAGCATTTTTATAAAATTGGAAAAAAATTTTGTAATAATGTGCATTCATCAATGCCGCAAGTAATAGTTTTTGGAGTTGTTTTGGAGGAAAAGTAATATTATAAAAATTCTCTTTTCATTTCAAGATCTTTTTTTTAATTAGCACTTTGAACAGGTGAATGAAATGAATTGTACCATGAACACTATAAACACACCATTTTATTTGTTTTTTATGAGCTATATAAGACTTATTTTTTGAGTTATTCCTGAAATCTCACTCTATATATGAAAGAGTATAAATACGGAATTCCATAAACTGTAAATCTTCGTGTAGATTTCTAGAAGTTTCGACTGAAAAACTGTATTATGCAATCCATGCAAAAACTTCATGACTTCAAGTCACTAAAAAATACACATCTGCTCTGTTACAGTGACAGTTCGCAATATTGATACAACAAAAAAGTAATTATTCAATCTGCCTCGTAAATTGAAAAACTTCCGAATCATGATCGAAGGCATCACAATAATCCCACCTCTCTCCGGCGGGGAGACAAAACATTTTTCATTGAAAATAGTTGGGCTGACGATGTCTGGTTCTTATTCAACAAACGTCCAAAATAAAAATTTCAACGTGAAGTAATCAAAAAGCCATGCATTGTTCGAGAAAAACTTTGAAACTTTTTTGAAGTGTTCAAAAAACTTTCATTTTTTTTCTAAAACTTTCTAGCATCAAATCTCAGGGAGTTATGAGAAAAATTATGTTGATCACTACATTTTTAGGTGACAAGAAAATGTAGAAATTACCTTCCAATCGACACCCCAGTCGAAAATAATCGTTTAAACTTAACAATTCACGTCATTTGTGTATTTTCAATGTGCTCTTGAAGATGGATAGCTTCGAGTTGAGTTTTGAAAATTGATTGTAAATTTTGGAAGAAATTAATTATTTTTCAAAATAACTTATAAACTTTCAGTGATACTCAAAATATAACATAATATGCATTCATCAATAAGACAAGTAATAATTTTTGGAGTTGTTTTGGAGAAAAAGTAATATTACAAAAATGTTCTTTTCATTTCAAGCTCTCTTTTTAAAAGTAGACACTTTGAACAGGTAAATGAAATAAATTGTACCATGAATATTATAAACACACCACTGTCTTTGTTTTTTATGAGCTGTAGAATGCAATCCGTGCAAAAACTTCATGGTTTCAAGTCACTAAAAATTACACATCTGCTTTGTTTCAGGGACAGTTCGTAATATGAATACAACGAAAAAGTAATTATTCAATCTCCCTCGTAAATCAAATAACTTCCCAATCATGATCCAAGGCATCACTCAAGTCATCGCTTTTCTAATCTTCAGGGAATCAAACAATGAACTTCTTTTCCGCAAACCTTGGTCAGAAGTCAGCGTTGGATAGGGCTAGGAGCCTCCCAAAAGTCCGGCCGTATCGTTAACTGTATTGTACAAATCCCCAGGGGCAGTAAATTGCCGCCCGTCCGCTCTTCCCGAGTACATAACTTTTATCCGGCCAGACGTACCCCAACAAGTGATTGAAAGTTATGGGCATGTGAGGAAAATTGTTAGAAAATTGCACGTGATCATTTCCCCAAATGGAAAAGAATGATTTTATTTATTTATTGCGTGGAACGGAGGCAATGGGAAATAATGCCACTTTCGAAGGGCATTCACCGCGGGGTGAAGCAGCTGGAGGAATTAATTATTAATTCAGGTTCAGTGTGAAGAATTGATACTCTCAGGAACGTTCAACCTCGGTTGAAGATTATTTTTAATTTGTCATGATCATAATTGATACACGTTGACTGACATAGAACTATTTTAACCGTTGACTTATAAACGCATAAATTGTATAGAATATTGAGTACCATAAATCCATTTTTCAGCTTTAATTCGGGTTTTTGCTACATACAGAACACACACATCCCCAAATATTTATTACAAATCTTTAAAAATTTTAGAGCTATTTATATCTGTCTGAGTAAAACTAAGATTTGTGATATAGTCACGCATGACGAAAACCTCGTTTTGTCTAAATTGATAATGGAATATTTTTGGAAGAGATTATTTTTTTTGGAACAAAACTTCATGACTTTCTATTTCGACCTGATTGTACAAAACTACATTCAAACATTCAAAACTATGAAGTTTCTTTCACATACAAAACGGAAAAAGAAACATTTTCAAAACAACTACTTTTATATGAAAATCAAATGTTCAGTAATTACTATTTTCTCATTAACTTCATATTCTAATTATTCGTCATGAAATTGAAGCAGATTCAATTCAGAAATATATCATTCATGAAAGATAATTTAAAAAATTTGTTTAAGATCTGTTTTTCCGTTAATCAGCTGTTAAACAGATTTTTTTAATTCTCTTTCATGAATGATATATCTATGAATGAAATCGGCTTCAATTTCATGACGAATTATTAGAATATGAAATGAATGAGAAAAAAATAATTATTGAACATTTAATTTTCATATGAAAGTAGTTGTTTTGAAAAGGTTTCTTTTTCCGTTTTGTATCTGAAAGAAATTGATATAAAATTTCACTTACATGGAACACGACTTAATGGTGTACTTCAAAGTTTCGGGATCAGTCATTAGCATTGTTTTGGGTAACACTTCAAAACCAAGCACTTTCATTCACAATGTTACGACTTTAAATCATCAGAACCCTGCTTTTGGTACGATCTAGGTATATATAAACTCATAAACTTCCAAAGAGAAGAAAAAATAAAATAACTTCAATGAAAATTGTCAAACATGAAGTTTATTTTTGATACCTATAGAAATAAAAGACCCTTTCGAATCAATTAATTTCACATTACCGGTAATGGCAATAATTACATATATAGTTTTGTTAGTTCTGTTGTTGAATTTACTGTTTATGCATATCTAGACCTTCCAAAGCGAAACCTTGAACAAAGAAATGTGTAATAAAAAACTGTACACAATGGTGTAAAAAGATCAAGACTTTAATTATTAATCGGGAATAGTTACAAAGTGAAATAACGAAAATTTCCTATTTATTATTACTTGCATGTCGTATGCCCGTCATGCATATACAATAAATCGAACTTAATCTAGCCATACTAACATTAATGTGCAAGCTTGTGAGGATAGATGTATGTATGTATGTTTGTGTCTCTTTCTCGCTTTAACGACTGAACAGATTTAGATTAAACTTTACATAAATACAGATCATACACCAGAATAACATATAGGCTACAATAAACAAAGGTTTTGTTTGATTTTGGTCATAATATAACGATTAATATTAAGTAAGTCGAAAAAATTATTGCTCTCTGACAGGTATCTTGGTGTGCGGTGCCTGTACCATTGGAGATACTTGCAGATAATACCGTAAGATTTTTTATCTTGAATAGTTCTAAATAAAAGTACGCAATAGCATATATCTACGTCTTATGTGGTAGCCACTATATGCAAAATACTGAGCCGTAAATACAATTGAATTGGATAGTTTTTTTACAATGAATATTTCACAATATCTGTCAAATTCTTATAAAAATTGATACAATTGTCGTTTTGAGTATTCAATGTAGATAAACTTTGTTTTTTACACTAAGTTATTTGAACGAATCGATAAGATCAACTTGACGCAACGCAGATAGCCATTATGCGTCGCGTGTACTGTAAGATGACGGGGAACGATGCGCGGGGGTAGAGGGGTGGCCTAGGCAATAAAATCCCATCGTCGAAAATGCGACCCGAACGCGGACAGACGGTTGTGTTATTTTTGCGAATTTCTTCAGTCGGCTTTATTTAGTGTAGTTGGTATATTTTTTTAGTTACTGTATTTTTAATGTTAAAATATAAATTATTAGCTGTTTATTGCTCTTATATTAACGTACAGCCGAAGCTACTGCACCTAGAATCTTGAAATATGCGTTAAGGTCCTTTTTATAGCGTAAATAAGCATCAAGAAAGGGAATCGGAAATATCCACCTCCCAAGGGGGAAAATAGGGGTTCATAGAATGTATTGTATTTCGTCACTTTTGATGAAATTTGTAACTATTTGTTCAAAATGGTCTGTCACGAAACTTAATGTGAAAATCCAAATTCTACGAAGGCAAAGCCACGGGCAACAACTATCATCTTAAAAATACGTTTCATTACAGAGAATTGAATCATGTTGAATTCTGATCTTATTTCAGTCTGTATGAAATTATCTATTTTAAGTCTGTAGACACTCTAAATACCCAGAAACAGAAAACAAATGGTAGATAAATTCATACACAGTAGTGCCCAGAGTTTTCTTGAAGACTTCTGGATGTTACGATTAATTTTGAAATGTCTAAGATATTTTCTCGTTTCTTTGTTATTGACTATAATATATTTTATACATGTTTCACCGAGATTTCACTGACAATTTTTTAGATTATACATAATTCTTCAGCATTATGCTGAAGCATTCGTAATACCTTACCTATATATTGCTGAAATAGAAATAGTTTTGTCACCTACACCTTCACTTGCTTTACTATCATACATATTTCTGATTATACATATTTATCAGAAGAATACTCTACGCAGATCCTTCAGGAGTAATTAATCTTTTCCGCAAATCAAATATCAACTAGCAACAGTGAATATGGACTAGAATTGTTTACAATTTCTGCTGATGCCTGAATACGTCGAAGACGTCTTAATAAATATTTGGAATGGAAAATGAAAGATAACAAATTTTTTTCATGTAATAGCAAAATAATATATTGTTCAATTCAACTCCAATATTTATCACCTATTTCATTTTGGGAATGTACTATTATTAGATTGAAAGTTGAAGTAACTTCTTGATAATAATAACTTTTAAATGTTCTGTCTAGAAATTCGTTTTCATTTTCAACTGATTCAAGTCTCATATTCCATCGAAAATGTATTACTCTTCCTCGAAGGAACATACTCTCACTTTCAAAAGCACTGAAATGTTCAGGTCTGAAATGACATATCCAATCTGAGAGAATACAGTTTTCAAATTTCAAAAACGACTAACTGAAATGGTATGCAATTTCAAAATGAAATGAGTTGTAATATCACTGTGATATGTGAAAGGAAAGAAAGTATACAAATGTTCAGGTAATTATTGTTAATGTTACTATGTTTTGAAAAATTTTGAAGCCAAGCATTCTTTCAAATTCAGCTTTTTCAACCAATATTTCTGATAGTAATTGAATTGAACTGGCCGATACTTGATGAAAATCCATATTAAAACTAATTGATATAGTTTATTGTAAAGAGTTTTACAAAAACCGCAACACGTGTTTCACTATTCAATAGTTTCCTCAAGCTTAAAGTGGATGATATTCTGGTATGCTTCCCAGGAACGAATAGGCAATTGACTAAGTTTTTGAATTCCATCAATTCTCTCCACCCTTCTATCAAATTCACAATGGAGATGGAAAAGGACGACTCTATAATTTTTTTGCACTTGACAATAACAAAGATAACAACAAACATTATTTTTCAATGTACCCAGATATCATCATTCATAATTTGTCCACTCACGCGTATCAGCAAAAAGTAGCAGCTTCCAACTGTATGATCTGCAGACTGATAAAAGTTCCCTTATCCGAGACGAATTTCAACAAAGAACTGAACATAATAAAACAAATAGTCGGCAACAATAATTACGATAGCAGTCTAATGCATTCTTTATTATGAAAAAAGTTATACAGCCGAAACTTTAGAACTTTAACCAATTTAGGCCAACTCACCCAGTTTTCCTGCACAACAAAGAAACCAACAACAACTAAGGCGTACACATTAAGGATAACAAAGATAGTTCAGTTTCAGAAAAATCTGGAGTGTATAAATTATCATGTTTTATATAGGGAAAACTGGAAGAACATTTGAAGCCCGCATATAGGAACATAAAAATATTTTCCAGAATGGAAAAATAAGTTCCATTTACACTCATTTAATCACTGTTGGAGAGTATGAAAATAAATAAATTCAAAAACTTCCAGGTACCAAAAGTTAAGCATATTTTCGGTGCTTTCGAAAAAGTTATTCATATAGTTTTCAGGTAGATGCATTCATTAGACAGTATACATATGAGTAGGTAATATGTTGGAGTATTAAATGATTGTAATTCAGAAGTAACTTTTAGACTACGCTTGAGGAAGCTATTGTATAGGGAAACACGTGTCGCGGTTTTTGTGAAACCCTTCATAGTGAAAATCATACAATAAACTGTAATAATTAGATTTCTAATGTTGATTGTTTTGAATTGAATCTTTGGAAGATTCCCTCATTTTTTTGTATCAAGATGGAGTAGTAGAAAGCCAAAAACTTTCTTTCCCAAAATGATTTTTTGTTTTTTAGAGATAATAATACAAGAATTATTCGCAGAGTAATATAAATATATATGTATATATAAATTTGTTCATGCGTCATGTCAAAATTCCATACAATGAAAGAAAATAATCACTCCTATTTTCAAGTAGTAGTTCTGAAAACTGCCTCGTTTTCATTTGTAATAATACTTTTCACAGCAGTTCATAGCCGCCCATTTTTTACTCTCGCGGCTTTATAACCCACCTGTTCGCGCATAAAATAGAATTGGGCATAAAATGCGTCAGTTCCCGCTCCGCTTTTCTTGCTCTCTGAGTTTCCATAATGAGTGGAAATCCGAAGTCCCACCGTGTTCATTTTGGAGATATAAATTTTCATTTAATCTTGAAAAATGGTAGCGCAATAACACTGGTTTCAAAGTTAATGCCAAACATCAGTCAACATTGTTGAAGCAAAATCTTCAGAAAATAAGGTTTTCTGTTCAGTGGATGTTTGGGGAATGATACTTTATCAACTTTCCATTAAAACGGAAATCATTTGCGAACTTGAGAGACGGTAAGTCCCTAGCCAGTAGTTTCCTTGTTGCCAAAAATGGCCACATAACCTGACGATCTTCAATACGAGGGGCTCTGAAAATTAATTACAAAACTATTGGTGATTTGGGTCCTACGTTCTCCCCAAAGGATAATAAAAACACCACTCCATTATTTACTTCAAATAATCAATTCCGCCAAACTTGAAATTTATATATTATGAAATGATTTTTTTGAGGTTTTGGGATATTTCAGAACTCTATATACCAAATCACCATATACAGGGGTATACAGAGAAAATTTCTTTATCCAGTCATGAACCGGACTCTCAATACATAGAGCAGTGTTAAAATACGATTACGAGCATCAATGTCAATAATTAGTTAATTATTTGTCATTTTCCACTATCTGTGCCGCGTAAAGTGGCAGATTTTTGGCATCAAGTGAAATATTTTTTTCCAAATAATAAACAAGCAAAGCATTCTCTCTAACTATTTTCGCATTTGCTTCCCCCAATAACCACTCAGAATTATTCATTTATTCATTTTACATTCCTTTCAAAATTTTCTGAACAATACACAACTAAACTTGTTATTTTTTATATCTCTATAACAACTTAACAGCTTTTTTGATAATGTCTTCGCGAAAATTCATATCTTCTAAATACCTCTTAAAAAGTACTACAGGAAAGAAATTTGACACTTGAAACACTATTTTGAAAATTGAAATAACTTCTGACTATTCAAACACATGCTGGTCATGAATAAAATAACATATTGAAGTTTTTCCATTTCTTCATTTTCATACAAAATGTGGGAGGAGTAGAAAGCTTTCACAAAAACTAGTCTCTCGTGAAAAAATATACCCCTTTCAATTCCCAAAAACGTGCTGATGAGGTTTCTTATTCCAAAACTTTGAAGTACGCTATTAAGGATGACAATGTTCCACGTGGATGAAATTCTATATCGTAACGTAACTCTTTGAAATATTATATTTGTAGCGTTGCTGATTGTGATATTTCTTCCAACTTTAAAAAGAGTATTTGGAGCACAAACTGAATAAAAAACAGTTACTTTCGTATAACTCGTATGAGTTTATAAGTAATTCATCTTGCGGGTAATTCAATGATCATATGAAAGTAGTTTTTTCTGAAGAATTTTCTTTATGGAGATGGATGTATAGTAAGCCAAAAATCCACTTTATTTTGAACACACCTGGTAATATAGCTAGATCGAAGCATTCATACACCAGAATACACTCAAACAATAATCTGTCACTATTGTAACAGAATCACAACTGACAAAATTTTTATTTTCTGCTATTTAGTAACCTCAATGACTTCATGGTGAGTTTATGAATTGCAATTCTTAGTTTCATTCCCAAATTGGTAAAATCTTTTTTGCTACATGAATCTATAAAGTATGAGTACATTTCTACGCATTTCTGTTTCCAGTCATAATCAAAGTATTGTTCCATACATAAAATCATAAAACGATTATCAATATTAGCGTCTAAAATGCCTCTTTAACGTTTACCTATAGAAAGAGTTACTTAGTTCATAAAGGTAGGTCTGTCGCATCTAGAATCCACCTGATATTGAAAATCCATCCTTATAAAACGTGAGATGATTTCTATACCTACATAAATTCAATTGTAATGCAAGCGAAACTATGTATCAAAATGTTATTGAGCAGAATTATACTTCAACTTATGCTTAAGACTACATCGTTGAAAAGAAAATGATTGATAACTTCTTCAAAAAATATTCAGAAAATTTTCGCGTAGCCTCTAGACGAGAATATTCAGATGAGAGTTGTCCAAATACCATGACAGATCGCATGCGAAAAGGTGAAATTTTCCAGCCTGTCCATCAGTATTGATGTATCAGTTAGAGAATTTGCCATACAACTCATTTAGTGGAAGTTAAACTCATCGCCTATCATCAGGCTGTAAATGGATATATTCAAAAACAGTTTATTAGGTTAAACTCTGATTTCTATTATGGTAGAATCAATATTCATCAAGAGCCATCACAATCACTTAAAGCAGTATTACTCAAACACATAGAAGCATTATAAAAGCATATTTTTCTTTAAAATAGCATACCATTCCTAAGATATTTATTAAGACCTAACTGAAAAGAAAACATTTTTCAATAAACAATTGAGCTTATTGTTCTTAAACTCTGGGATCAGGAAGAGTATCAATTCAGGAATTTCAAACTGAAACAGGTTTCTCCAAGGGGGTCACTGTAGCTCACTGAGAAATAGATGAAACCAAAGCCAACGGGCTAACACCACTGATGATGATACCTATGATGACCTATGGTTGTCTTTGGGATCTGGTGTCAATGCCTTCACTTGCTAAGGCTTGTTTTTGAAGGGCAGATGAGTCTACTATTTCATTGACGGTTCAACCTAGCACCTGTGATAAGACCTATAGAACGTGTTAGATTAGGATTGCTTTGTTTTTGGCTCAGTTAGCTCAGTTGTCAGTGTTTTCACTATCAGAAGCAATCTGTTTCATTGAATTCAATCTGTGGAGAGAGCTGAGAAAATGTAAACTTTCCTTTTCTTTATTGGCGTTTTATAGGTCTCTGGTGTTTTTCAACTTTCTTTGCATGCTCATATATTTTCTTCAATATTCAATGACAATAATCCTCAATTCACGAAGCTCATTTGCATATTTTCTTTCTATGAAACATTACGGTAATAAACTGGGGAAAAAAACTAAAAGGTATGATCAACACAGTATTTATACAAAGATAATTAATGATTCTCCATTATTGTGTTCTGTTAAATGTTGTAGTAGGCACGGAGGAAGGATTAACAAAGAATTTTTCAAAACGGAATATTTAAAAGGGCACGCGTCGGATTCAAATGAATAAAAATCATTTATATCTTGTCACACTGGTAGATGCCCATGAATAAATTCATTCGAAAGCCCTCTCACATTTAGCTGTGGACGCATCTGGGAATTCATGAACGAAGTAATTTATTACTCTTATCAGACAGTTCATAGTATGCTGTTCATTTTGGAAAAAATTGAAAATTCAATAAATTGTGTTTAGAATGTGATATTTGCGATTTACAGGTTATGACATGAAAAAGGATTCTGAATTCTTGTTGACACAAGTTATTATAGAAGTGAATGGATTGCAGTTGGTTCTTAAACAAAAAAGAGTGTATTGGTTCACAGATCAGTTAAACGAGGGTTATCTTAAAATTGCCAGATAATAAAAAAAATCAAACACTGTTAGTTGAAATAGTCAAACGATAGCCGGTTAGGTAGAATAAGAAGTTTACTCTATTCATTTAAGTAGCCGCTAGGTGAACATTCGTTCGATTCCAAATGTAGAATTTTACGTTTCAACTGCGTATCGTCTGACCCGTGCTAGGAATCGCACGTTGAAAAGTAAAACCTTGTTTATTCTCATATATTGTATATACCTACTTCATCTGAGATAAAAAATTAACAAAATTTGAAAATGAATCCAAGTAGATGATAAATCACCTAGTAAGTTCCGGTCGATCTCAGGTTATTATACTTTAATCTAGTTTAGTTGTCCAAATAGTTCACCACTAGTTGAATATGAATTAGTACGGTGATATTAAAAATTACCCTAAAGCTGAATAAGGAAGATACCTTGGCTGAATCACTCATTATACTGGCAAAGGGTTGAGTGAGATAAAATAAGATATGGTAATAATAAGCATGAACTCCTTATGAACATTCTTCTTACAAATCATTTACTTAAAAAGGCCTGTGTCTCAGAAAATTAGTCTGAATGAAGTACAAATACTTCCAATATTTTCGAAGGTATT
>WOGN01008400.1:0-11319 GCA_015342105.1 Leptinotarsa texana
ATGCTAATCTAGACAATATGAGGGTTTCGCAAAGTTTCAACTTCAATTTGGAAGTCATAATATCTCTACTTTGATAGAGTTGACGTAAGATACTGTACGAGATACGACAAAGTCAATTTATATGTTTTTGAAATTTCAGATCTAGCCACAAACCCAAGTTCTTGCTTTCTGTAATTATTTGTCGTAATTCTTGTCCAAGTTGGATTTCAATTCTTCCTTCAATTTCCCATCTTTTGTGTTTCTGGCCAAAAAGTATCAGCTGAGATTTTTTAGAATTCAATTTCAGGTTACGGGCTATAGATAGATCCAGTAACTTTTGTTGATGGCTGTTAATTTTTTTCATTACCACCTGTCAGTTACTTGGAGGAAATCGATAATGTAATTGAGTGTCATCTGCATAATGATGAACTGTGCAATGATCAATTATTGTATGGAAGTCAGATATATACAGAGAGAACATAATGGGGCCAATGGTAGAGCTCTGAGGTACTCCATAGTCAACAGGTAAAGCACTAGAACACTTTCAATCCAGACATACTGACTGAGTCCGATTCCTGAGGGAACTTTTTAATAGATCTACAGTCCCTTCACTAAATCCGAGAAATGATATTTTCCTGGTCTAATGTATCGAATGCTTTACTGTAGTCCAAAAGTACCATGGCAGTTACTTCATTATTATCAGTTGCTTTGAATAAATCTTGGGTGATCTATACCAGAGCGGTGGTGGTGCTATAGAATGTACGAAATACGCCTTTTGTAGCTGCGGCCATCTTAGATTTACAATTATATATAATTTATTAAATTGCATTGTCATCTAAACTAAATGTATGTACCAAATATCAGATCAATCTCTCAACAGGAAGGGGCTCAAATTTCAATTACTAAATTTGACCCAAATGAACAAACAGGGCAAGCTAAATAAAATCGTTTGAAAAACAGTTTTCCTAGAAATTGTAAAACAACGTATATGGTATGTTTTTAGATTGAAGCTAAAGCTTATATAATTAAAATGTGTAGGCGTTGTTTGCAAATTGTCGTTTTTGTTCTTTTTTTAATGATAAATCTTGGTAAAGGCTACCTTACTACTCCAAAAGATTTAAAACACGAAAGGTGACATGAATATGAATATTCAATTAGAATAATATAATAATATAATAATAATAAGTCAATTAGAATCCAAAAATTCAATTAATGAATTAAATTTAGGCTTATAAAGTTCGTGAAAAAGGTATATGACTTCAACATAGGAATATAGAAATAGAATATTTTAAATGACTCGAGGACTTTCTGCTCTAAAAACTTCAAATTATCGATTTCTGGAAAATATTGAATAACTTCTTTAGATAATGTTATGAAAAAATGTATTTTTGTATGTATTACATATTTGTCAAAATTTTTGCGCATGCCCTCTCAGCAGATACAGACTATACGAAGGATGTTTGATAATTCTGCGACTTTTCAGGATAAAATTTTTTTGCCACTTCAGCTTTCGTTAGATTTGTCCATTCCTTTCAGGTAACAGGTTTCCTAAAGTTCCCACGTTTGTTTCGGAGATGAACTCTCCATTATACCTAAATCGTTCATCACTGAATCATTTTTTGAGTTTGGAAAGAGGAAGTAGTTGCAGGGAGCTGAATCTGGAGAGTATGTTGGTGGGATTAACAGTTCATTGTCCAATATATGGATTTTTGCCGTCATCAAAGAAACATAATTCAGACAGCAGCGCCTTCATGGAACTATTCGAAAGCTTTTGGAAATAAGTGTAAATAAAGTGTGAGTAAATCGTTCATCACTGAATCATTTTTTTAGTTTGGAAAGAGGAAGTAGTCGCAGAGAACTAAATCTGGAGAGTATGCTGGATGGATTAACAATTCATTGTTCAATATATGGATTTTTGCCGTCGTCAAAGAAAAATAATTCAGACAGCAGCGCCTTCATGGAGCTATTCGAAAGCTTTTGGAAATAAGTGTGAATAAAGTGTGAGTAAATCGTTCATCACTGAATTATTTTTTGAGTTTGGAAAGAGGAAGTAGTCGCAGAGAACTAAATCTGGAGAGTATGCTGGATGGATTAACAATTCATTGACCAATATATGGATTTTTGCCGTCGTCAAAGAAACATGATTGATTCATGGAACTATTCGAAAGTTTTTGGAAATAAGTGTGAATACCTGTCTTACTAATCCTAATTTTTGCCGCTATTATCTGTGCTTAAAATTTTTGAGATATCTCACGTGAATCCTAAGAAAACGATTTTGAAACTAGGTTTTTTGATTTCATATTATCGTTTCTTTTGTTTGGTGATAATATCGATAAGGGTATCTTGTAGATACACCGAGTTCAAACTGACAAAATTCGTGCAATCCCTTGAGTTGCAAAATTTTGTTTTCGAGTTAAGGCTTTCATGTATAATAATTTAGGAGGAATTCAAATCCTCCAACACTCATGTCATTTGCATTGCAGAATTTCTAAAATTATGGATTGCACACAATTTAACCAATTAAACATGGTGCATCTTTGAATAATACTGAGTCGGTCATTGGAAGATATAATAAGCTAAATAATTGTCTAATGAACAACATAAGTTGCCTCATTGATATATAGATCAGGCATTGATATGCTTCAGAGATATTGTAGAATTAATAGTTTATTACAACGTTTATATTTGTATTTTGGGTAAGTACCTACTCATATTTTAAAATTCTAAAATTTGGAAATGGTTTAATGATGAATCAAATTTCTTGTTTTGAAATTTCGATATCTAGTTGATGTTTAGTTATTATCAGTTTACAATGAAGTTCCTGTTACCAGTTGGTGTCCATATCGACAGAACATTATTTGATCTTACTATTCAAGAATTTAAAATAGATGTTATTTCTATTATTTGGCGAAGGATTCGGTTACGATAACTAGATTTTTTTTCGTTTGAGCAAACAAGAAACGGAAAATTGATTATTGAATCAAACGATAATTGATACACACTAGCAGAGATATCAATTTTTCTCAGAGTTTGATGAGATATATTCTAAAATATCGATAAACATGAATACCCAACTAAATATCCAATTTACTGGGCTGTAGCTATAGGACATAATACATATATATGTACGTGTCTTTAAAATTCAAGAGTGCTGTTTCAATCTCTTGCCAAAATGTCAATTCGCTATGGTTCTGAGAGTACTATAATGAAGAGACCCCGGTACACATATGTGGTTGTACTTGATTTTTGTTTCTCTTAATTTTATTAATTCATTGATTATGTTTCATTTATTGGCAATTTATTCAAATTCTCAAATGATTGGGTGCAGTTTTTTGCTTCAATTCATTTTTATTTTCATTACTTTCATCCAAACCAAGAAACAGTAATACTTACTTTTAAAAATTAAGTATTTTTTCAAAAATCATAATGATGAAACACGTGAATACAAGCAGTTGAAAATTCTCCCTTGAATTATGTATCAGTCTTTTCTGAAAATTCCTCTTAGAATCTACGAAAGAGTAACGTAGGTATTCAAAAACACTTTATTGTTAGATTTACCCTAAACAATTTTACAAAAACGCAACACGTGTTTCGCCTCACAATGGCTTCTCCCATAACTCGATAACGTCAGTTATAGCACATTGTCATATTTGGGTTAACCAACCAATAATTATGGCCCGTTTTTTAAAGAAAGAATGCGTAAACGTAGCTTACAGAACGAATAATAGTCTAAGTTAATTTATTAGAAACAATAAAGACAAAACTTAGATGTCGGATGGATCAGAAGTATATAAGCTAACTTGGGGCTCTCACCCAAAACTGCATATTGGTCAAACAGGGAGAACATTTTCCCAAAGAATTAAACAGCATAGAAGTAGTTTAGTAAATAGAAAGACCGATTCCACATTTGCAAACCACCTTTCAGCAGAAAGACATGAGTTCAATCGTGAGTATGAAGTGTTACATTTAGAAGAGAAGGATTTGAAATGCAATATTCTAGAATGTTTAGAAATCAATAGATTCAGGAATTTGGGTAATTTACTATGATCAATTAGAATTGAATAACTCCCGTTTACTCATTATTTTTTCAAATGTGAAAACTGGGACGTAAGCTTAGGTAATTTAATTCATTACAAATTTAGGTAAAAATTAGGTATTTGAATTATAGGTACTGCGAATTGTAAAATTAGGTATATTAAGCATTGAGTATGTAGAATATAGTTAGTAAAGATACGCCCGAAGAAATGGCGAAACACGTGTTGCGTTTTTGTAAAATTAGTTGGTGAAAATCTAACAATAAAGTGTTTTTTGAATACGTTAGTTAAGGATTTTTGTTTATATTTATTCTCATATATAGTTGATAATGTTTTTTTAAGAGTTTCTTCCATATGCAGCCTGTAAATCATCTCATGTGACCAGTAAAAAAATTAAAACAGTTATAAAAACAAACATTTAATAATCATAAATTCTATATATACAATAATATACAAGAAATTAAATAAACTTTGTACATTAATAAACATAATTACACATTTACATAAAATTAAATAAAAGAAATTGCTAGTCAGTCTTATACATAGATACAAAAATCTGAAAAACGCCCAGAGTTCACATTGCACTTCATTATCGCGAAAGGTATATTTACAAAGAGGCGTTCTGATATCTCACTAGATGAATAAAGTACAGATAGAAGTATAAACTCTCGAAATGAAAATGAAACTTCTATCAGCAAGGTACGTATTGCAAAGGATTATTTATCACTTATTTGTCACTGAGGAATATTCAACATGGGACCCGCAAAAGCGAAGTTAGGGGGCCTATGCGCCATGGCTGCTAAGAACGGAGATACAAGGTGGTTGCCTCCATGGAACAGACCAAAACTTGGGGGTAGGAGGGGCCTTGCTGAGAGGCGAAGTTTTTCTAGTTCTGCTTCTTGAAGCCTCTTTGCTTTCGCTCTACGATTTTGAAACCAGATTTTGACCTGTAACAAAAATCATAATGTAATTAGCTGTAATGAATATCAAATAAAGAATTCAATTTGTAATTAGGAAGATGATCCTGAACGTAAGGTTTTCAAAACGATTGGGAAGCAGATACACCCTTCACGCTTCTCTCTATTATTGCTCCAAGAATCTCCAACAGCGAAAATCTAGCTTCTGTTGGACCAAAGTCATTAAAATTAAAGTCAAGTGACTAGTCAATCTTTATGATTTTCAATAGTAGAACATGTTCTCATGTTTAGACTCTCACTATGCGTCATCGTGGATAGTCGATGTTTCAAATATCCGATGTCACAACCTTGAACATGATGAGCCAAACAGCAACGGATCCGTCTCAACAATTTTTGAAAATATCACCATGTGTCAGATCTATTTCGGATTAGAACCGTTTGCAGCAAGCTGAGCTGAATGAGGCGATTGTCGACCTCATGAACCTTTTGACTGTGGTAAGCTTAAGGTCGTATTCCAAGAGGAATCTGGATTTTTTGTGCCATAGTATCTATTCATATCACCCAAATGCCATTTTTCAATGGTAATATTTGCCCGTACATTAGCGGAGAACCTTTGTTCTCCTGCAAGACTCTGGTTTCAAGTCAAGACTTGCAACTTGAGTCGATAGAATATTTGGCCGAAAGGTGGTAAAGACAAGAACTCAGAAGTTGACGTTCAACAATTTTCAACGAATTACAGACGACCTAAAATGATTAAACATTCAAAAACTGTCATAAACTCTCAAATCTATAGGGGGGTGAACCGCTTCAAACCGTATCGCAACTCAATGCAATATAAATCAGAATGGTAGGCATGTACATCTATTATTGACAGCACAGATTGCACAATATTGAATGATTTTGCCTTTCGCCATCATATACTTTTAGTGGCCACGCGTGTTTGCTTGAATCTCTAGAATTTATATATATATATACTTGTTTTTATTTAAAAACTCTTCTAATTCGAATAACCATTTAAATTTCTAAAAGATTACAGGTTACAGATGAGATTTTATTTCTTGACAAAGTTTGCTATCAAGCTCATGACTTTTTCTTGAAATTTCAACTAATTGTTCTTGTTTTAAGTTCTAATTTACTATATAAAACCAATACGGTGTTAATGGAATTTTAGTGATATAGTTGAATATACCTGGGGTCAGCTACATTGGCTATATACACATACTAGTAAATTCTTTTTTATTAACCCTTTCCCGCTTGGCATTAAACCGGGGGTTTACTATGCCACAGAAATTGCGAAATGAATCGAGTCACTATATTTTATATTGATATTTCAGTAGGTAAGAATTATATTGTATATTTTTCCATTGAGATTCGGATCATAACTCTCTTTATTTTCCAGAGGTATATAGTTGAGGTTGATTAGATTATTGAATCTATCACTCGTATCAAATGAAGCCATTTGTGAAGACAATCAAACATACACAGTTTCATAATCATTTTTGGATATTTAGCTAATGAAAACAATTGAATGAAATTTTGATAAACTATTTCTTCAATACTTTAGTAGGTAACAATAAAGTCATATTTATTCAAAAGCAGTCAAGTTTCTCTACAGATTTATTTTGTGAAACTTTTTGGTTTTAAAGGGTGAAAATCTTTAAGTGATAAAAATAACATGAATAGTTTACTAAAATCGAATATATTTCAAACAGCGGTTTGAAGGAGAAAAAGAAATTTGTATAGCAAAAATAAAATTAATTTTTCAAATAATTCAGGAGCCAAGGCAAGTTCATTAATATATCACTCAATCATAGCCGCAACTACAAGCTGTGAACATTTTATGCAAATGAGAAGATCGGTCTACCTTTCTTCCAAAATTTATTGGATTTCAAAATTGTAACCTTCATAAATTAGAGTGGGTCTTACCTGTGTTTCGGTCAACCTTAAAGAACTCGAAAATTCGGCTCGTTCTGCTATACTCAAATATTGCTTGTCTCTGAATTTCTTTTCGAGAGCTAATAATTGCTGGGTAGTAAATGGTGTTCTTGGTTTTCGATTTGGTTTATGTTTCCTCAAAGCGCATCTCACGATTGGGGGTCCGCCGTTTGAAGTCAGATTTTGTAAGTTTGCTGAAATAAAAAGTTTGATGTGAAATATATTTATAGTCGAAAATTCAAGAAGATTCTAATGATCAAGGAAAACAGAAACCAAAAGAAATTATTATTCAATTATGGATTACCATAGAGGAGTAACTAAATATCGAAGTTAAACGCCGCTTCCATTGAAATTGCATATAAGTCCATTAAGTAAATAAAGACACATTATTATTATCATTATTATTATTATTATCATTATCAATTATTACTCCTCAAAGACAGGTAAGTAGAAAAATATAATAATTCAAAACTAGCACAATGACTGGTAGGAGTTAGACAGTAGGAACCGTTCAAATTTCAAAAAAGAGGAAAAAATGTTTAATGAAAACTCGGAAAAAATATGTTTCTATTAAGAGTATATCATATAGAAATTACAGACGAAATCCCTTATTGCTTCTCAATTTTTATTTCCAACATTCACTACCTAATAAAATTTAAACATTCATCGTTCTGTGTAAAATAATAAAAGAAAATTTATTGAGGATTATCTCAGATGATAACTTTAATAACCTTCCTCTACAGGTAGAAAGCCACATCACTGAGCGAAATTACTTATCAGGAGATAATATTAATTTTATGCTTCATGTAGATTTTTCTATAAATTATATTGATAGGGAAAACAGTATATGTGGTCTTTTGTTTGTGGATTACTTATAAAGGAAACATCTAAAATCAATTTACAACCACTTTCTTGAAGCGTGTTTTGAAGAAATATTATTGTTTTTATACCTATCAAGACAATTCACAAGATATCACATTCTTCATGTAATATTTTCTTTTTTATATATCGTTCACAACCTAGATATAAACATATTTCTCTATAATTCTGTGTGGAGATAAATATTGTGGAGTTAGAAATATCTAGCGACGCAAACAAAGCAAAATATATAACTGAATATAACCATCAAAGAAATACATGACATATAAAATAATACGCTGAATTAATTTGAAGGGATAAGATTAATTGAACAACAAATTGATTGATTTTTTTTATGTGATGCCCAATCGACACCACTTTCCATTCATAAAAACAGGTATATAATGAAAATATTTTAAATAGTACTAGTCAAAAAGTCTGCACCAGCTTAGGAAAAATTTCTTTAATATTGATTTCTCGAAATAATATCTACACGAAATTTGGTGTTTTGTTTTCAATCCAAAATACAATTACCTAGTTAAATTTCATATTTTCTATTGTATACAAGGTTATGTTTATGTCATGTCAGTCAATGAAGTTCATAAAGGTATTGAAGCCATACAGTATTATGAAGAAAAACTGTTTTCCAAATTCGAATGAAGTGGTGCTTCGTTTGATATCTTCTACAATAAAATAAAATACCAATGCTTTTGACTCAAGTTGCAAATCTGAATATATAGCCTGTATTCACAAACCACATTTCTGCGTGAAACATTTCAATATTTGGAAAATTAGGATAGAAACTTCACCTTTATACTATTTTAATGGACACAATTTAAAGAGAAATCAATGAGAGATAAAGAAGTTTCCATAACTATATGGGTTAAAATATACCTTTATTTGGAAAATATTTTCAAATGTTCCTTCTTTTTGATATACCTACTTGCATTCGTATCATGTTCGTTTTCAATTCAGCAATTAAAAAAAATGTCATCACTAAATTCATATTGAAATTTTAAATAGATGGAATTTTCAAATGATTTGTAAATAGTGAAGAATAGTTGAAACTTCATAAAAATACATGGTCGAAAGTGCAAAATAAATACCTACCTACGTCAACCTATCATGATGTCAGCAAAAAATAACTGAATATCAGTTGTTAGGTGTAGGGACAGTAGATGAATGATTACCTTGTATTCAAATCATAAACAATTGAATTCATAGAAACTAGCAAATCACATTGAAAAACAATTTTTATTTTTGATAATAACATTTTTACAAAATAACAGTAACTCTGGACAGAAGATATCTTTTCAAATTTCAATCTATATTTTATTTATATTTTCTTCTGAAACGAATCGTGAATAACATATTTGCAGAAAATGATATTTAACTAACACTTTCATAAAAAAAAATGTATTCAAATTGTACGATCAAATTATTAACATTGAGTGTTTAGAACCTTAGAACAAATTCTTATTGAACCAAAATAGGGCAATATCAATTATATATTGTAATCTCTGCAAAGCACGTCGCACGATATCATATTACTGACAATTAAGTATTCTTTACATCTAGTACGACATCGAATATTTCGTTACGTTCGTCTGTATCAATTAGATTTAATTAATATGCCGTATAGAGACAAGATAAATCTTTGGAATGGCTGCAAAACACACAGTTACAAAAATGCTACACAATAATGGTTCTCGGAACAAAACAGATATGGAGACAAACCAGAATGCCAAGTTTGCGTCTCTGTCGATCCAGCATTTAGCTTGTTTTATACATTTTACTATTCATGTCATGAATAATTAATTTAAAAAATTAATTAACCCAGTGGGTATAGCAGTGATGACTCTGCAAAATCCTTCCATTCGCCATGTAATTGCGTATTAATTTTTTAATTAAATAGCCTCGACTGGCCCATTAATCAAGCCTTAGACACTTATACATTTACGAAAATTAGTGTTCACTTTAGCAGAATCATGTATAATGCAAAACATGATATTTATTTAGAACATAATTGTATTATAGTTTTGAGAATTTGTGTGTATGTGTGTGACGTTTTAGGTCTTAGCTGGGAAACTCTGAAATTACCTTGTGGTGATGATGATCTGAATCCGGCGGGTCCGATCCACTGAAACGGCCACTGTGGATGCGATCCAGGCATCAGTCTGGGCATAGAAGGGTGAAGAGGTTGAGGAATCAGTACCGTGTGGGAAGAATTTGGACTGAGACTTTCTCTCCCATCCGTATCGTCATCGTCAACGGTGATATTTTCTTCGTCGTCCTCGTCATCCAATTTTTCACTGGATGTATCTAACCTATTATCATCTATATCGTCATCGAACTTATCTTCTAATCTGTCTTCTTGCGAGGATTTCGTCGACGAAAGAAGAGACTCCACACTGAACGATATTTTCGTTTTGATGTCCGTTTTCGTCTCCTCCATGTTTGAATACATTTTCAATTTATCACCAACAGTTTATTCACACTATTCAGCAACAACTATAGTTATTTTCACGATTCAGTTATCGTTCAAGTTTACAACCGGAAAAGGTATTTTTTGTGGTGTTGTTCGAAGCAGATACTCGAATAGACTGAGTTGTCTGAGCCAAGTGGAGAGGGATCATGCTTCTGTGGGCGTGTCGTTGGAAGTTTAAGCCCGGCCCCCTATTTATTACCCAAATCAGGCCGGTGAATTGATGGCCCTTTACTAAATTTGTGCATTTGAATGCCGCTAGCGTGATTTTGCCATATTATATTATTTGTCGTTGTGTGACTAGTATTAATTTAAATTGATTATGGTACGGCTTATTCATAACTAGTTTGACAGTAACATTTGTCTTATAGCACTATTACAAGTTAGAATGTATGTATCTCCTAATTAACCTCACCAACGAAAATAATTACTGTGTATGAATAATAAAAATGGCTCAAATTTGTTTGTTTCTATATGGAAACGTTTCAATTTTTAGAAAACTGAACCGATCTTATTTATGAAACTGTGAAAAAAGATAATAAATTCTGAGAACCTATAAAATCGCAATTCAACAAAATTCATAGATCCAAGGGAGTCAAAATTGAGCAAAATTTCGATTAGTGCATGTATGGTAATTTGAAAATATTATTGTTGAATTATGTGTAGATTGGATGAAAAATACATGTTACATACATGGTAAGTGTACAGGTTATCTGTCACCACTAGTTCTCGGCAACTTATGTATCCAATGGTATCTACAGTCGAAGTAACCGATATAGTAGTCTTAAAGGTGCGGCGAAGGCCAAAAAAACCAATACAAAGGAATTATGCCGCAACGAATTAGTCCACGTGGACTGAAGAATTGGCGGTTCGTATTGGATAATTTTTACTAATCGAGTTTTAATATTGGCTGAAGGGTCATAAAATTAAATTTGAAGTCAACATAATGTGACCAACATAATGTAGCGATGAGTGCCGGGTTATATGTGTTATTAAAGGGGAACTGCTGTAAGGTAAGGGGCACTATATCTTTTACTTTAACTAGGTATATATGAATTTCATGAAATAGAATTCTGAGATATCACCCAGAGAAGCAGAGGGAATCAATAAA
>WOGN01008401.1:0-11319 GCA_015342105.1 Leptinotarsa texana
GAGCTTTCACAATCATCCACTCGATGATTTATTTTTTTAATTATTCATCGTCCTTAGTATCTCAGGTTCCAACACTTCCTCGGAGAGAATAGAGTTTTCATTGAAATCAACGACGGTATGCGGTAGTGACATATTCTGACCTATGTAGCTTGACCGATTTTCAGAGGCTACCTTCGCAAAGTTGGTAGCAAACTCATTTACAACTTGCGAATTATCGGTTAACGAGACACCATTTATTTCAAAGAAGATAATCCTTCTTTTTTATGTTTTTATTTCTTTCTGTATAATCATATATTATATTCCACGTGGCTCTCTGTCGATTTTCAGATATTTCTATTTTGTTGCCATAATATTCAGATTTTGACTTCCGTAGTTTTTGTGTATATTCCCTCTTTTCTTTTTTGTATGTCTCCTCACTCACATTTCATTTCATCACTTTTTTATACAGCTCCCTCAACTCTTTACTTTGATTTTTTAGTTCATTTGTCCCCCATCTTTTTTTTTACTTTAGTTTTACTGCCATTGTGTATGTTACTTATATTCACTCTGAGATCAGCCACATCGAGACACCATAAAAAGTCTTTCATGAAAACATCAAATGCATCATTTGTTCTAAGCTCTTCTGAATAAGTCCAGTTGATATTGCTCAGTCGTGATCTGAGTTCTTGTAAATTCTCATAGGTAAATTTTCTTTTAAAGGCGGTAGTAGTGGTTTGAATTCATTTGATGATAAGTAAGGTGGACTGAAAGAAAGAATGTGGGCAAGATGTTTTGCTAGTGAAGTACCTTGAAGATATACAGTTACTTCATCTTCTAGAATGTTAGTAGTAAGATAGTCAATTACTGTAGCAATACTATACTATATTATGAATACTATACGAAAAACTGATATTTTACAAATCATTCCAAGTTTTGGTAATTGTTGTAAACACAAAAAATGTATTTTCTTAAGTTCACTTACTCAAATTCTTTGTCGAATATTCAAACTAATATTCATACCATCTAGTGATAGTTATTGCTGTAGCCATGCGGGTGGTGAATTAAAAAAATATAGTCTGCAAAATGGGTTTTTCTGGAATAACTTGGCAATGTCACAATGGAAATTCCAAAACAAAAATTTCTTAAAGAGCTACAAGAATATGGAGTCGAATGACGTATTCATATAGTGGGTGTTCGATTAAAAAAAATATAACCTTGGTTAGCCATGCTCGGCTGAATCACCCAGTATGCGAGAAAATGATTTTTAAAGATAGTATTTATCCATATGACTGCGAAAAAATTCGAAAAATGGTTTTCCCTGATAGCAATGGACCGAGGGAATCTTGTTGACTCACCCTGCATATCATTGCAAAATCTCAACAGCTTTCTTAATTTTCCCTTGTTTATTTTCAGGTTCATTAAAACTTATAGTTCATTAAGAGTTTCAAATTCCACATTAAAAACTTTTTCGTTGAGTCTTTGTATACCACCCAAAAAAGTTTCTAGATTATGTTAGTATATGCAAGGGCGTCGCCAACGGGGGCAATTGCCCCCCTCCTCAAGAGATCAAATGTAGCTAGTCGGAAAGCGACAGAAGTGTGAGCAATTGACTTCCTTACCTATTAATAAATTCCGCATAGCATGACAAAACGTAAGTAAATTCACATTAAGATTTTAACATCCGTTTTTAAAATCGCCGCCATTATCATCAGATTTGCCATTGTGTGCCAGGTATGGGTATTGTGTGTGTGTTGTGTGCTTTGCATTTCTTTCTACGACAGCCGTTCACCAGCATTCAAGTTAGTTTTGTATAATTTATATGCGGCTTACTTAAAGTAGAAGTTATTGTTACGAACAATGATCTAAATTCACTTCCTGAAATTGTAAATGCGGAAAACAGTTATGAGGAGAAGTTGATATCTAATATTTCCAGACTTTGCGAGACAAGATGGAGTGAGAAATACAAAACCATCAGAGTTTTCAAGGAATAATAATTAATTCAAGAAACAATAATTCTGGAAGCCTTACAAACATTATCTCAGGAAAGAAATTGTGCAACTCGGAAAAGTTCCTTGCGGCTACTTCCAGAATTTCTTTCATTCTCGGGATTATGTTGGTATCCAAATACTCGGCTTTGATGGAACCCGTTGTCAACGTACTCCAATATGTAGCTTTGGACGTGGTCAAAGCCTTGGAACACGTTGAAAGCATTTTACTTTTACTTAAAAACCACCGTGAAAATCCGGAAAATGTGACAGACGAAATTATGAAGGAAGCTACTGCTGTTGCGGAAAAAGTCGGACTGGAGCAGGACACTACATCAATGCCGCGTATTACGGGGAAACAACGTCATAGAAGCAAGCATCTAGCAGAAAGCCCTTCAGAATACTGGAAGAAAAGAGTTTTTCCCAAACACCAAACCGTTATTTTAACACCTCGACACATGCTTTGATCACCAAGTCATCATCTTCAATATTTAATCTTATTGGAGTTTTTCCCAAACACCAAACCGTTATTTTAACACCTCGACACATGCTTTGATCACCAAGTCATCATCTTCAATGTTTAATCTTACTGGAGTTTTTCCCAACACCAAACCGTTATTTTAACACTTTGACACATGTTTCGATCAGCAAGTGATCATCTTTAAGAGGAATATCAAACTGTTTAATCTTCCTCTTGAAGATGATCACTTGGTGATCGAAACACGAGTCGAGGTGTTAAAATAACAGTTTGGTGTTGGGAAAAAACTCCTGTTATATTTGAAAACATTTTTTAGTTGAACGGTTTCATTTAGCTTGCCTTTATTTGTTTGGATCATCCTGTTGACAGATTTATCTGAAATTTGGTACAAACATTAAGTTTTGATTACAATAAAATTCAATAAATTTTGTATCATTGTAAATCCAAGATGACGGCAGCTACGAAATGTCGGATTACATATTTTTTCACAACTACTTCAGTATGGGTATCAAATGACAATAAGTAAAAAGAATTGTTTATTTTATATGATTTTATTGAAAAAAAGGTAGATAATGTACTAAAAACTAAACCATGATTTAGAAGGTCCTAAGTATCAGTCATCACACATCTCTCCTCAGCAATATACGGCAATGACTAGATAAAATATTAATTAAATCGTTGGGCGTAGCGTAACCTAGGAAAATATGTAAATACCGACTACCTACCATTATTTTTTATCTGATCGATACCGTAGATTGCTGAGAAGAGTGATGTGATGACTGCTGGCTAGGACGTTACGAATTATTTTTTAGTTTTTGATTCATTATCAACATGATTATTATCTTTTCTATTTTAAAAAAACCATTTAAAATATTATTTCTCTTATTTTATTTGCGCTACATTGTAAACGCTGGCTGAACCCTACGAGATAGAACAAAATAATGTACTACAGTATTGTACACCTTGAAAAGGTCTACAAAAAAGTTCACGATGGTATGTGTCTATCTCTAAGAGATAACCACAATAACCATTTTTTATCCTATAGGAATAATAGCTCATTCACGAAACGATTTTAAGCAATACAGCGCAATAATACTTATCCAATTAAGTTCCTAAAATACATTGTTTGATAAAAATCTGTTCAAAATCTGTTTTTCCGTTAATCAGCTGTTGCCCCCATACGAACGACAACTCTCAGAAGTTGAGAAACTTGTGCGAGCTAAGGACTAACGAGGTCTTACCTTTCAACGTGTGATTCCTAATTGTGCATTTGATATAGATTAATATGGCATGTGATTCAAAAGAATATTTTCGAAGATATGACAGATTTAAAATATAGAAAAATAGAAGTTGCGTTGCACTTCATGATTAGTAGCGACCGCATTGCACTCGTGCGGAGCCTAAACGGTTCGCTACTACTTTAATAAATGATGAATATATTTTAAAAAAACTCAAAAACACGCTTTTGAAGAACATCGAACTAAAAAGTTAGTATTTTTTTTTAAATAAGTTTAAAACAATAACGAACGAAAAATACTAATATTATTGTGAAAAAAGCGATGGGCGTCTGATGTACAAAAATTTGGCACAAAGTGCCCACGCTTTTTTCACAATAATACTAGTATTTTTCGTTCGTTATTGTTTTGAGCTTATTTAAAAAAATATTTTTAACATTTTAGTTCGATGTTCTTTAAAAGCTTGTTTTTGAGTTTTTTTAAACTATATTCATTTTTCACTTTTTAGTCCGATTTATTGTCAAAAATATTTTTTTGTTAAGTTCTCGTCACTAGTATTATAAATCTTTAACAAACGGCGCGGCGTACGAATAAAAAATTCCTCTCAAACAACATAATAAAGTTCAATGTCTCAAATTCTATAATGATACCGAGATGCACTTAGTTTCCAACAGAGGGCGAACAGTTGTTTTGATTTTGAAGTTTCGTTCAAAATGTTAGTGGACTAAAAATATTTTTTTAGTTAATAATTTTATTTTTCAAATCAATCTTTTGATTTGATAAGTATGTCAAGCACCTTAATTCTAATTTTTCAATTTTTTGAAATATTTGAGTAACTTAATTTTTTGGGTGTACAATTTACGATAAAGTTTTCATTGTTGAAATCCATATTCCGGTTTGCTTTCAAAAAATCGAATTAGATTTTAAAATGTATCTTCAGTTTCGTTCAAAACTTTTTTCTCTACTGAATCACGAATAATTGTAAATATTGGAATATTTCATCTGTAGTACAAAATTTCGCTAACACTTATAATTCTTAAAATATGTTTTATATTTTGATTTTCTTTTGAACAACCTATCAAGGAGGTTACGTATAGCGACAACTGTCCGCGAATAGCTCAAGCAATAATTGATAGTTACCTACAGCTCCTTCTGCCCGCAAACAGATCAAGCAATAATTGATAGTTACTTTCAGCGCCATCTGCCTGCGAATAGATCAAGCAATAATGCCGATGATTCCGTCAATACAGATCCCGAGCTTGAGAGTTACAAACAAACATATATGCAAACAAACATACATACATATATACCTACATACACACATACATACAGGTGAAGCTGATATAAAGCGTGTAATAAAAATAATGAATAAGTTATTTTAAGTGTAGTCACTGCATATTAAAATATAATATTCCATTAATGCACGTCTTCTTTAATTATTTTGTCATTACATTTTTCATTTCTTGCAAGAGTATATTGAAATAATGAGAGTAAGTTCGATCCTTACAAGTTAATTTCATGTCATTTATCCCCACAGAATAACCGCAATTCTAATGGAAATTCATACCCAACTAATCTGGTGGCCTGATTTATGCAAAACCAATGGTGAGTTATTTCTGACTGAATGAAATTGATATCCTAAATTACTGTGTGAAGCTTGATTGAACAGAGTTGAAGAATAAGGAGATTAGATTCAAGCCTGAAATAAATTAATCTTCAATATTATCAATTTCGAATGCATTCCAGTCGTTTCAAAATGAGTTTGATATATTCGTAACTTTGTTACAAAGAAAATTGGCAGTGGTTGCAGAAAAAGAAAACTATCAAACTGTTTTCCAGTTCTCATAATGTACAACACCGAACATTATTCCAAAAAATCGGCAAAATAAATTCCAAATCAGTTCCAAGCATGAAACGAATATTCTGTTGACGAAAATACTAATAACGGTGGTATACTAGAAGTCTCATACGATATTGAGCATTGCTCGATAATGGAAATTCAGAGGAAAATACCACTGATGTAATTATAAACTTTAAGCGTTCATAAAGCTTTTAGTATCATTTGGATTGTTAATGAAATTAAGTTTGAATTTTGCGAATGACATTTACAATGGAACTGGTGCAAAATTGGCTGTTGATTCTTGTGACTAATAAAATTAAACGAAATTTCATTTCATACAAATCTGAAGAAATACAACGATCTCAACGTTCAACAATCCCAAATGCTTTCCTATTATTCGCATGTCTCCTTCATTCCATTATTGCGTCATGATGCCCAAAAAAGATGGAAAGGAATTTGAAGCAATCATCAATAGTCGAGAGAAGTAATGACTTGCCAATGATAGGTTCATTTATGTTTTTTCCAGAACGAGTTGTATCATTGGTCTTAGTCCTAAAAGCTGAAATTCGGGAGTTTTCAAGCTCACAATTCAAGGACGAGGATATGAAACATACAAATTGATTTTTTTGTGGACTAGAATCAAGAGTTAGGCAAGAACTAAGACGCATAAATTGGCACTTATACTTCAGATCCATGTAATTGAATCTACCATACCTTCTGTGATATCGTACACTAGCAACCCGCCCCGGCTCCGCACAGGTGCAATGCTAATACTAAATATAAATTTTGAAGTACTATAGGAAAGCGCGCCCTTCGAAGCGTTATTTATAGGAACATGCCGCCGGCCGGCCCCGCCGCAACCGCTGTCCCTGCATTTTAAATCTTTAATATCTTTCAAAATATTCATTTGATTTACATGCTGTAAGCCAAAGCCTCGGTAGATAACATTATCATGAGGTGGGTTGAAGGGCATGACAAGAATAAAGGTATTGCCGGCTCTTCAGCCAAGGTAGCGGCTAGACTAAGAATTTTAGGACCCAGTGGCGCACCTACGACCAGATGTTTCAGATAATTGCGGAACTAGCCAAATTTTACACCCGTGCTTAATCCCTAAAGGGATGGGATGGAATCAAAGGATGCAATCTTGCCAGGATCATCTTGGGCGACCCTGAGAAGCTGGCGCCGAAGAAATATCTGGCGATTACCAGAAAAAATCTACGTTTAACAGTAGGATTTCTGACCGGCCACTGTCAACTACGGAAACACCTCCATAATATGGGGCTAGTGGACTCACCTCTATGCAGGATGTGTGAACAGGAGACTGTCAGGCATGTCCTATGCGAGTGCCTGTAGTAATAGTCAAAAAGAGAGTGTGTGTTCGGCGAGTCTTGGCCTACACCTGCCGATATAAAGGAGATGTCTCCAAGTGACTTGTCCACCTTCTTGGAAAGAACAGGATGGACGATGACCTAGGAGGACAACTCCTTGGGAGGGTGTACAATGGATCACATGTGGCCTAAGTACTGTGGGCTTACACTTACCCTCCCTACTCTACAGATATACTACAGATACATGCTGTAAGGAGCCCTATCAATCTATATTAAATGCACGATATATATAAGGTACTCAGTTGGATAAGGATTAATGCTGTATTGTCTAAAATCACTTCGTAAATAAGCCATTATTTCATGAGGATAGATAGTAGTTATTGTGGGTTAGCTCTTTGAGAAATAGACATATACAAAGGTGTACTTTTTTAATACATGTTTGACCTATCTCGTAGGGTTTATCCAGCGTTTTCAATGTAAATGCAAAAAATATATTTATATTTATTTACATCACATTAGAAAGCTCAAAAATTCGAAAATTATCAGTGTTTCTCTACTACATTATGTATGTTGTATACATAAAAACCTTCCTATTGAATTACTCTATTTATCAGAAAAACCCGCATCAAAATCAGTTGCCTAATTTTAAAGATATTATCATACATAGAGACATACAGCGAAAAGATAATCAATTCGAACATTACAAAAAGGTTCATGCGTTAAATAGATGCAGAGCATTCGTGAAAAATGTATTTGAGTGATTTCTCGAAATGTCCACTTTTCTATTGTAGAACTGTTGAAAGTTAACGAAGTATATCTATTTCCATCCCTTATTATATCCATTTTTTTAGAAACTTTATGAACTTCTAGAGTCACGAAAACAATTTTCAATATTTGTTGTATATCTGTTATTTCAAATGAAATTGATCGTCGTAAAATTCTGGATATGTTTGGTTATTCTGAAAATAATCAGAAAATATTTTAGTTAATTTTACATTTCCCGTTTCCAATACAACAAAAATATTCATAATTTTTGTAAAATGTATTGTCCTTTATAAATTTGGTTTTTAAATTTGAATGATTTCCTTTGATTCGGAGCTATTTGATTCTCAAAAGTTTTTCCTTAAAGTACCCGAAAACAGGTTTCCCATTTTGTCAATCTTTTTGAAATTTCAGTCATATATCTCCTCCTATTCGAATTATAATTCGTCATGAATTTTGTACAGCAAAACGGACAGATAGACAGAAGACCAAAATATATGTTTTCATAGTGATTACTTTTTCCAACTAGGGTTCTTACTAGTGCAAAGTTTGGTATTGACTTTCAGGATCGTAGATTACCATTCCTTAATGATGTACTAAATAAAAGCCACCCAATAAAAACCTGTATAACGTTTTATATATTTTTTTCCTAAAATATACATGGAAGAATTTTAATGTAGCTTTAATATACCAGTATATATACCATATATAAACTAGATATGGCAATGTATCACTAAAGATTCTAAATCATAAATATCAGTTTCAATATGAATTCCATCATTATTAGAAAATTAATTGATTAATTTTTTGATGTGTCCCTCTTAATAATAAAAACATTCGTGCGCTACTCGCAACAGCTGATTTTGAAACACAATTTTGTCAGTCTTCATGAAATGTATTTTCCAAGCAAGTATTTCAGGACATTATTTTTCGTTAGAATGAAATTAAAATCAATTAATAAATAGTTTGAAAATATATGTTATGAAACCTGTGTAAATTTTAATCTACCAAGAGGCTGCTCCATACAATAAATGAAACCTAGCTCAGTGTGACGAGACTGATTGTGTTACGCCAAACTGGTGGAAAGAGAATCGCACAGTCGCTTGCGCATAGCGACTCGTCGCCACGACATGTGTCGACATGCCAGCAATCGGTTTTACGTGCAGCTATAGATGTTTCGCATCAAAAACAAATTTGAATCGCAGATCAGCACCCGTACGTCTAAGAAACGCAAGATCTGCCAAAAATTCCGCCTCTGTTTATGAGAATGTGGACTTGACAATAAAAAAAGTTAACAACAAACATGATTTTTCAATTTATCGTAAACCGTCACATACAGATATAACATTCATAATTCGGCCACTCACCCATATCAGCATAAGGTAGCAGCTTTCAAAAGTATGATCCACAGACTGATAAATGTGCCCTTGTCAGAGGCGAATTTCAATAAAGAACTGAGTGTAATAAAGCAAATACCCGTCAACAATGATTACAATAGCGGTCTGATACATTCTTTATTATCAAAAAAGTAATACAGTCAAGCTTTGAAAGTTCATCCAATTCTAAGAGAATAGGATAAAAAGTATAGAACCTTAACGTACTTAGGTCAACCCACTACAAATATTTCAGATTTTCTGCACACAAAGGGGTAAATACTGCTTTCAAAACCAACAACAATTTATGCATGTATATTAAGAATAACAAAGTTAAAAGTTCAGTTTAGAAAAATCAGGAGTATATAAATTATCGTCTAGGTCATGTCCGATGTTTTAGGAAGCTATTGTATAACGAAACACGTGTCGTGGTTTTTGTAAAATCCTTTTATAGCGAAAATCATACAATAAACTATATTGTATGATTTTTGATTTTTTTAGGAAAAGATAAAGTGTCTTTACCATTCCCAACGAAGGGTTCCTACAGCAAAAAAATTAACGAAAAACGTTTTTAAACGTTCGTACTGGAAAAGTGGTTGTGATACAGAAGAATCCTCAGGAAATGCAACCTTTCAAGGAACTTTTGAAAATCTATATATTGTAACAAATTATAGAATTAACGGTCTTGAACAAATTTATTTGCAACAATATTCCACTAATCACAAAATAATTGATTTATAACACTTGGCAACTAACCCCTAATTTTTTTCCACTATTTGAATTTCTTATTTAGCCGCTCGATTTACTTTCTGAACTGACCTCTTGGGTCGGGAAGCCGGGCTTATACAATGTAACGGTCCTTTCTACAAATCTGTAGTCGGTTTGGTACTCGACTAGAGTTTCACCATTGTCTAAATTTTTAGACAATGGTTTCACCGGGGGTGATGTCATGTGTTTGTTCGCTGAGTCGGCCGGCATATCGGTCAGGAGCGGCTTCAGATTCGTTACAATATGAAACTATATTCAAAACTAGTTCGTCCCAATTCTTGAAATTGAACCACGCCGCTCACCACTCCACTTCTTCAAAAATGGTCCCACCTCCTCGCCGTTCTCATGTTCAAGAATCACCTACGGCCTACCGCATCATAAGTCTATTCTGAGTAATTTTCCCAAATGATTTTGGCAACAGCTCATTCCTGACTTTTGGTTTAACGAATACAGAAATTTTACCTCAAAAGGGATCCGATTAAATGGTCGTATTGAAAAGGAAATTTACCAATCTATACCAGAAACTAATTATTATACGTGTGTTGACAAAATAAATAAAAAAATACATTTGAAAATACCTAGAACTCTCAATAAGTAATGGAAAAAGAATTTTTTTCCTTTATAAAAATCTCAAAAATGAGAAATTCATATTTCAGCGAGGCAAAAGATGTAATTTGGGTTGCCTACTCCTCTGGAAACCTTCTTTCAAAATCACGGTTCACATTCTAGTAATTACCTGATCTGAAAATTAAAACTTCAGTTAACGCATCTTTGATCATCAACGCAATATATTTTTCCCAAACTTTTCAATTAATTTGTGACCTATTACGCAAGTAGCATCAGCAAAGCATCGCAAAATATTACCTAAAAAACTCTGAACTCGATGTGAATATTTCGCATTCGATGATCTCATTAATATTTATTCCTTTTAATCGAGCTGAAATACGGCTCTCAAGAGCAAAGTCGCAATATTTACATTCACCCTCACGTTTTATAGGTTAGAGGGCTATAAAAGATGCGCTTCACATTTGCTGTTAACCTTTTCAATAATAATAATAATTATCTGAACGCTCTATAGTTCATTTTTAAAACACGTACAATAATTCACTGAATACAATTGATTCCAATGGTGTGTGAGAATAAAAAATATATTATTGTTAATTTTTTCGAAAGTGTTTATTACTGTACTCGATTTTCTGCAGCACGTTCTTTTGAAAATAAATTATAGATTATTATAACTCTCCATGCCACATGGTTTATTATATCTGAGTATAAATTCCCAAGCTCAAAGATCTGAGTTGAAAAGAGAAATCTTTACATATTGTTACGATATTTACTCTGAGTTAGTTTAAACAACAACACTAATAATACTTAGACAACTTTTATTCACTTACTACACAACTAGGAACTGCACTGATTACAATTCACTTAGAATACTCGCTTGCTAATCTTACTACTCTCTGACTAATAATAATAATCTCTGTCGAAGGAATTAGCTGTTTATATAGTCCCATCGATTTATCTCGAAACTCCAAGAAAATCGTCGAAAATTCGCTTGCTATAAATTTCCA
>WOGN01008402.1:0-11319 GCA_015342105.1 Leptinotarsa texana
AAAAATATCTTCTGTATAATTCAGTGGTCATATAGAAGTATTTGTTTCGAAAGATTTTTTTTTCTTTCGTGTAATTTGTTTGTGTCTGAAAGATACTTTTCTATACATGATCCATGTATAGAGTTACTTATTTTCAAATTGATTACTTCCTTCCTTTCTTTGGAAGATTCCCTCATCCTTTTTTTATATCAAGATGGAGTAGTAGGAGGCCAAAAACTTTCCCAAAAAGAAAATTGATATTTTCGCTTCATTTTTATACTTTTAGTTCAACTTTTAAACGTAAATGTTTTTTGTAATAGTTATTAAGAATTTTAAGAATTATATAGAAAATGCAAAATGCCCAATTTTTGAGTTTTTTTTTTTTAATTTGAGTCAATGATAAAAAATTTTTAAAATCATTTCATCAGGCCAACCCTGCATTCAGTTAACAGATGTTTATGCAACAGAATGCCATTTTGTTATTGATACATTTTGTATGAACGGCAATTTGAACATTTAATGAATTCATTTTTGAGTGTTGTTATTTATACAAAATATTACGTTTTGTAATTTTCTCTTTTTATTTTTTTTTCAAGGACAAAACACAAGCACTACAGGAAAATCCTCAAGGTGCCCTAAGAGCGGTGCCTGTGCGAAAGTAGTGATTTGAATCGCTTGAGATTAAATCCATTTGGAAAAACGTTCTCAGGAAGTTTATTCTTTCAAATATCTTTGTCACTAATCAAAACTTTTTTGTTTTTTTCAGTATAACAAATTCTGTTTATCTGCCTACGTATTGCAGAGCATACTTTATTATTTGAATTTTCAAAATTTTGCTAGGAAAGGCGGTCGAAAATTACTTTACCGAAGGCAACTCAAAAATAATGCAATTCTTTACTTTTCGGAAGTAACTTAACGTTTGACACACACTGGTAAAATTAAGGAAAATGGGAAATGAAAAGTTTTAATTTTTGTTTAAAGTTAACAAAATAACCATTTTACCATAAAGATTTTGATAATCCTTTTTAAAATTCAACAATATAAATCGAAGGACGGATCTTTCAAGTTCAAGGTGACTTCGTTGTTTCAGGCACGTAGAGAGGATGACGTGAAATAAGAGCAACGACCCACAAGATATTCATATTCATTTACATCAATTGGTCTGTTCACATGTGATGACCGAAGAATATAGCAGCGTCATCATTTTCATACTGCAATCTGTTTCAGTGTGCCATTCAACTCTTTCGATTTTTTGAAAGGTTGACTTGTCATAAGCAGAGTGTTTGTGACCTTGGTCTATTACTATTCGTTTCGGTAAAACAGATATGATGTAACAAAAATGAATAAATATTATATTTTGTGTGATGCAATATTACTTAGAAGTTCGTTCCTAATTGACAAGTGACGGTATTTTATGATTTTTTTTGGTTGAATTAATGCAATTCTGAATAATTAATATGTAAATTTTTCGAGGTCTAATTCGTTTAAAAATGTATTTATTTTATTTTTTGAAGTGATTTGTTATAATTCAACAACATACTGGAAAAATGTTCAAATCACTCAAAATGTTAATTTTCAGGTAGTCTATAGAATGGTTAGAAGACGATTAAGTGACGTTTAAGATATCGTAATAACTTCGAATGTTGACCGTGAAATTATGAAAAAATCATAAAAATGGCTTAAAGAAATCAAGAGAGGTAATAAAGTTTGAATTATCCGAAAAGCACTATATGAATTGCGTCAATCTGCTAGGTAATGGTACATGAGCCTAGACCTAGAATTATTCTTAGTAAAATGAAATTTTAACCATTAAAAACCGATCCATATTTATATTTCATACGAAATGACACTTCTATTACTTTGATTGCAATTTATGTTGCTTATATTCTCATTTCAACTAATGACAAGCATGAAATTAAGAAAATTAAACAAGAGTTATCCAAAGCTTTTGAAATGAAGGACGTGGGACCAGTGACAAATTTTTGGGCATACAATTCTGTTAAAGTCAAGATCATAGAACAATCACAATGTGTCAAAGAAACTTCATACAAAACATGTTGAAAAAATTCGGAATGAAAGATTGCAAACCGATAGGAACGCCACTTGATATAAATGTGTAACTCAAATATTCAGAAGATAAATCATATGAAAAAGTATCCATACTAGTCCTTGATTGGATACTTAATGTCTTTTGCTGTTTCTGCTAGACCGGATCTAGCTTATACTGTTAGTATGCTGAGTCAATTCAACACGAATTTCAGTACTGAACACTGGAAGCGGCTAAGCGGGTGCTCAGATTTTGAAAAGTACTTTTGACTATACGGGAAAGAAGCTTGTTGGTTTTGCTGACGCTGTTAGTGAGCGTGTATCCAAGACAGACGTTCTTATACTGGATATGTTTTTATTTATGGGAGAGTAGCAATTAGTTGGGAGTCACGCAAATAAAGAACTGTTGCATTATTTAGCACTGAAGTAAAATACATGACCTTAACTGAAGCTACAAAGGGAGTCGTGTTCATACGAAATATTTTGGAAAAACTGAATTTTCCTGAGAAGAAAATCGTTATTTTGAACGATAATCAAGGTGCACAACGTTTGGTTCAGAATTTAGCATACCATTCGAGAAACAAACACTTTGATTTAAGACATCATTTCATAAGGGAAATATATAGCAATGATTTGATTGATATAAAATACCTTCCGTCTTCCGACATAGTGGCTGACATTTTAACGAAGTCCTTGAGTGATCCAAAGAATCAGTTTTTTAGAGAAGACATGGGAGTACTGAGAAGAAAATGAAACCTTGAGGGAGGAGGGTTCAAAATCAATCAAGGGTTTCGTACTTCAATAGTCCATTGCTATGGATGTTGTTATCATGTAGATATAAATATAATTTTAGAATATACAAAAATAGACGTTTTATAAATTGAATTTCAAAGGAAGTTATCTTGAATTACAATAATTTTGAATCGTGACTTGGGCCTGCACCCGCACAAAATTCAACTGACAGGAACTGAAGGTAAACGACCATAGACAATGACATGTGTTCGCTAAATGGGTTGTAGAGCAGTTGTCAACTGACAAATCGAAAAATCAACTTCAGCGACGACTTCCATTTCTGGATGAATGGGTACGTGAACAAACAAAATTAGCGAATTTGGAACGATACCAATCCACATGAGATCCAAGAGCGTCCAATGCATCCCGAAAAAATCACTGTTTGGTGTGGCTTTTGGGCTGGCGGCGTCTTCGATGCATCACTGTCAACGGCGAGCACTATAAGTCGATGATTACCAACTTTTTTTTAGCCTGAATTGTATGGTCTGGACACCAACGACATAAGGTTTCAACAGGACGGCGATACGCACCACACAGCTAATGCCACATTGGATATTCTGCATGAGCGATTTGAGAGCATGGTCATCTCATGTGGAGGTGATGTGAACTGGCCACCGAGATCGAACGATTTGACACCATTAGATTTTTAATTGTGGTGTTTTCTCAAGTTGCAAGTGTATGCGAATAAATCACAAACCACATCAGTTTTCAAAACCAACATAACCCATGCCATCGGTCAAATTCAGCCTGATTTATGTGCTAGAGTCATTATGTGGAATATAATATTTTTTTATTCGAAAGAATAAAAAAAATATATATCTCACACACACTTTGTTTTATTCAAACTCAAAGATAGGAAGCGCCTAATAAAGACCGTATATAAACGTTTTTCTGTAATTATAACAATTCTTGAATTTTATTTCTTACACAAAGTTTGTAAATATTAAGTTCTGGTAAATAATAGAAACTCAAATGGTCCTATAGGGAAATTTTAAAACATAAATAAGTGACAAAATCTTACTATCAGGTAACCAAAAACAATTCGAAGTTTATTTGTTGAAAAAATGTTTTGTTTAAGTGGAGTTTTCAAGTGATGTTCACTATATTTCACTCGAGAAATAGGAACAATTTTATATGAAAATAACATAATTCCTGCTCATCATCTCTTATGTTGCATCTCTCTCGATATGTTGTCCATATTTCTTTGCTAATTTTAGACTTCGAAAGAAAAGTCTCAAATCTCTTATAAAAAATTTTAAATGAGTAATATATTTTTGAACTATGAACTTCTTTAAATTATTTGCTAATTTACAAGGTACCTAGTTGAAACGTAAAGTATCAAAGTCAGCTTTTTTTTCAAATGACTATTATTTTTTGATAGGTATGTTGATAGGTATTGAGAAATGCTAGAAAAGAGAAGTTTTTGGGGATTTGTTAACAGTTTGTCTTCTGCAAAAAGTTTAAGAATATAGTATTCATCGTAATAGTATATACCATTGATATAATTAGAAACAAAAAAGGTTGTAGGGTACTCCCTTGTGGCACTTCATATTCCTTAACAATGGAGGAAAATAAAACATTTTTTCCTTGTGATCTATTTATGATCATTGAAGTAGTTACTAATTCATTACAATACAAAACCTTGTATACCAATCGCTTCCATCTGACGATCAATGGTTTTAATGAGCTACACAATATCTCGAAACTTCTCATTTGTTCTAGGTTGCACTCATTAATGTTATCCACATTAAGGACTCCGTTTGCACCCTTCCTACCAGTATTCTGTCACAGTATCTCAAGCAGGCTAACGGGCAATTATCTTGTTTGAAGGTAAGAAAGAATCTTTAAAATTATCAATTTCAAATTAAACTTGATAATTTTGAATTTCATTTATACTTCGTAAGGAATGACCTTAAGATTTTTTATTTACTAAATATATAATCCAAAAATCAGAGCGAGGCTGTCTAGAAGGGAATAGATGCTTTCCGTAACTAATAAGTAGTAGATATTCTTCATAAAATAAAAATAACCTATGTACTTCGGCATTCTATTCACAGAGGCGATAAGCGAACACCAATGTTTACATTTAGAAACGATTCTTGTAAAAATTGGAAATGATTGGTGAAAAAATGTTATTGATTGGCAACATTTTTATACCACATTCTTTCTCCTTTTTACACGTTTTATATTAGCTTCACCTGTATGTATGTATGTATGTATTGTAACTCTCAAGCTCGGGATCTGTATTTGACAGAATTATCGACATTATTGCTTGATCTATTCGCGGGTAGATGGCGCTGTAGGTAACCTACTTGGTATAATTCAGTTTTATAGTACCTATACGAAACTAAAAAATTAAAAATAAATATAGTTTAAAGAAACTAAAAAACGCGCTTTTAAAGAAACATCGAACTAAAAAGTTGAAAATATTTTTTAAAAATAAGCTTAAAACAATAACGAATGAAAAATACTAGTATTATTGTGAAAAAAGCGTGGGCGCTTTGTGCCATATTTTTGTATATCAGGCGCCCGTCGTTTTTTTTCACAATAATACTAGTATTTTCCGTTCGTTATTGTTTAAGCTTATTTAAAAAAATATTTTATACTTTTTAGTTCGATGTTCTTTAAAAGCGTACTTTTTAGTTTTTTCAAACTATATTTATTTTGTTTCTCATTTATTTTTATATTTCTATATAATACATGCTACCTATCCTCTATGTTAAGTTGTAAAACAGCCTCGACTAAACATCGCCCTTTCATTGATATTTGTATCTACTTCTTCTTTATAAACGATGTATGTCAACGAATAAAGCCCCTTTATTATTGTTATTTATTATTATTATTATTATGTTTGAAGAAGCTATTGTATAACGAAACATGTGTCGCGGTTTTTGTAAAATCCTTATGGTGAAAATCATACAATAAACTGTATTGATTAGTTCTTTTTAATGTGGATGTTCATCAAGTATCGGCTTCATTTACTCCAGTTAACAAATCATCTTTGATTTCAACGTTCATTTGCTACATTTTAGCACGATTATAAGCAGAACCAAAAACAATGATTTTGATTTAGTATAGTTGATGAATGAACAGTGATCAGAAGCTGAATCAATGAAAGTCGCTAATTCGTCATTTATAATTTCACAAGCATTATCCACTAGTGGGGGAGGAAAACTGTAATAGACTTAGGTGTCATCTGCATAGACGTGATTCTTACATAACTTCAGAGATTTGATTAAATTGAGAGTGTATATAGAAAAAAGCAACGGGCCCAAGATAGAGCACTAAGGTACCCCTGACTTCAGTGTCAAATAGTCAGATGGGACCATTTCAATTTCTACACACTGCTCCCCGCACAAAAAGAAGAATTGGGATTACCGTTCCCTAGCGGTATATGTTTAGTTGTCAACATTTGCCGAATTTATTTAAGTCAAAATTCTTTTCCCGATTGTTATTCCTAATAAAAGTTAGTAGTGGACAGTTGTCATCTCTCTTTATCGTTCGAGCATCTCAAAGGCACAACTAGATTTGTCAAGCTGTACTCTTTTTTCTCCTTTATTACTGTGAAATCTACTCTCTGTAATTTCAACTCATCATGATTTATTTCCTAACTCATTTCACTTAGTGACGATTTCCATGGTTGTAATAAGTCTCAAGCAATAAAATTTGATTATACACTATATTACGTGCATATTACTATAATATGTGATATTTCCAAGAAACAACTTAGTCTATAGTCTCTTATTGTTTGTATTCATATTTCCTATTCATTTTTTGAGTATCGGGTGGATGATAAATGTATTATTATTATTATCCCTTGCGTGTACCCATCCCCTTCATACCCAGACTCCTGTTTGAAATATAGTTTGTAATAACTTGCCAAACACATCGGAAATATGATGAATGGTAGCGAAACTCAAATTATCTAGATGATTTTAGACACTCCGTCATTTTAGAAACGTTCGTGACTAGGATTAATTTCAAAAACTAATGAGAAAACATACCCATGAACGAAATATGTTATCTTTTCGGTTCAGCCACGATAGAATTTGATGAATATTTATGGTTAAAAAACAATAATGAACCACAAAACCTTCTTAATATTGACTTATAATACATACGTAAAACGCCTTCCCCCTCATAACTCTTAAACAAAATTTACGTAAAAAAGTGTCATTCTTAATGCCATCACTCGCAGCCGAGACAATATCAACTTTTATTTAATCAAATTGAAAACACATCATTTGATTGGTCTCTCAATTCCCTAATCAACATTAGTCCATTTATAGAAATCGTACCCACCATTCCTAAGTATTTAGCAGTTTGTTATTCTTTTTGAGAATCTATAAATGAAAGATTCGTATATTTATTGAAATTGGGTACATTTGTTGAATTTGTAGGGGAATCACAGAGTATTAGATAATTTTCATGTTCGTGAAAATTGGGTAAAACTCTAAGACTGCAATAACCCTGACAAATTCATTTTAAAATATTTAACAACTGAACTGCGTGAAATATCAACAACTCTTATTGTCACTGACAGTCTCCTTTGATCACCGGAACTTATCAGATAGTTTTTTTTGATTTCCAGGGCTGCCAACAATAATAAATAACAAAATTTACGTCTTTGCTAACGATTAAATTATTAATTTATGGGTTTATCATTTTCAGTTTGTGTTTCAGCGTTAATAAAACTATTGTTTGAGGAAAAGTTTCATTCGATGGTTAAGGAGTATTTTAATAATAATCTTTTCATTGTATTATATGTGACTAATTGAGAAACATCAAACGAAATCTGTTTTACACAAATGAGTGATGAACAAGGAAACCATGTCAATTTCCGTTTGAAACAGTTTATCTCAAAAACGGTTCCATGGGGTGTTCCATCGCCACTCGCGATGGAACACCCCATTTTTACTGTCGAAGGACAGTGTGTATCACTTTGGCCAACCCCATTCAGGTGGTAGGTGCATTTTGAGCATTTCCATCAGTCCTGAGAGTTTCATCATTCCACCTCGAATATTACGGAAGATACAGTGGTGTTTCCATAAGAAGTGAGACAAATTCGGATTTTTCAGGAACGAATTTTTTTTCAGAAAAAAGTGTAACCGTAGTAAGTTGGTAGTCCTGATCTCGAATCTGAAGGAATTTTGAGCCTATTATGCCCCTTAATATGTTTTACCGTAAAAATGGGGTGTTCTATCGCGAGTGGCGGACAGTGTATGTCACTTTGGCCAACCCCGATCAAGTGGTAGGTGCATTTTGAGCATTTCCATCAGTCCAGAGAGTTTCATCGTTCTACCTCGATTATTACGGAGGATACGGGGGTGTTTCCATGAGAAGTGAGACACACTGTATAATCAATCAACCAAAATACTCCTAAGTATTTCATTGTATCCGTTTTCTGTATAGAAGTACAGCTACAGCTCTAGTTGTTGGAGCAAATGTAATGAATTTGTTTTTTTATCATTGAAACTCAATAAATTAGAACTCAATCAGTTGAAAATCGTTTTGATGCCTATTTCAGACGGAATGTATACTTCTTCCCCCGTTTTTTCAACAAAAGTGATAGCTGTGTCATCAGCAAATGAAGTTATTTCACCATTGAAATCATAAATTTTGAAGATGTTTATATATTTTAGAAATAAGATGGGTCCTAATACAGTTCCTTGGGGTACGCCCCGAGTAATTTTTAGTGGGTCGCTGAGAGAGTCATTCACCTTGACAATCTGTGTTCTATTTGTCAAATATTCTTCAAATATTTTCAAAGCAACACCCCTCACACCAATATTAGCTAAACGTTGAAGGAGTATATTAAAATCCACAGAATCACATGCCTTGACCAAATCTAAAAAGACAGTTATGCATTTTTTTTTTATTTTGAAAACTAATTGATACTATTCACTATAAAGAGTTTTCTCGAGCGTAAAATAAAAGTTCCTTACTTCTAAATTACAATTATTTTATGCTTTAACATATTACCTACTTGTATGCCTACTTTCTAATCAATGAATCTACCTGTAAAGGTCAGGTATGAATTTATTAAGTAATGAATAAATTAAATTTTCGAAAGTACCCTAAATATACAGAACTTTTCTTACCTCGAAATAAACAGATTCAATAATGGGGAATTATTGAGAGTATGCTATTGAGAGTTTTTTAATTTGCTTATTTTTATACTTCCTAACAGGTTAAGATTCAAACCTTTCTTCTGGAAATGGAGGGGCCTGAATTCATGGTCCTCATGTCCTTCTGTGATTAAAATGAGTGGCATATGTGGAATTTATGTTTCATTCTGGAAACTATTTCGTTCTTCCAATTTGACTTATATAAAACATCGGACATGACCCACATGATAATTTATACACTCCCAATTTTTCAATTTTCAAAGGAGCTGTGTATGATTTTCACTACAATATAGTGAAATCAATACAGTTTATTGTATAATTTTCCCTATTATATACTGAAAATCATACAATAAACTGTATTGATTAGTTTTTTTCAATAACATTGACTTCATCACGAATATCCGAGTCCAGAATTTGAAATTCAATGTAGTGGAGTTTACAAATCAGTTGTATGTATCACTTTGCGATACATGTTGACAACGCCCTTTTGCTGTACTGTATTTTTTTCTATCATTATCCATTTAATTTTTCCAAGTCTATTTCCTTCAGATGCAGCGTAGCTTATGTTATTGGTCTTCAATTGGATGAATCTCGGCAATACTTCTTCTTTCAAACATTGGTTGAAAAACCAAAATTTCAACCAAATGAATAAGTTCTCATACAGTTAGGTTCGGGATGTACTGAGTTGATCCTCAAAACGATGAGCAGCTACAGTGCTTCGCGTATTTCTTCTATGTATCGCTATTAGTGGAATCAAATGTGCTAAGTCACCTCCCGTTGAAGTATCTATAAAAGAGAGACAAATCTCCAACCTTTCTTCGATCTTCTAGCTAGACTATCGAGGATGCAAATCAAAAGGATGGCTCTTCTCTGGATGGAATCCAGCAGCTTCAGGATATGTTTAGGGGCTAAGCTCCATAGATGAGAACAATACTCCAATGAAGGTCTGATATGAGTTTTATAAAGCATGTACAGTTTTCTGGTTCAGAACAGAGTTCCAAGCTTTTGAGAAGCAGTATTTGCAACTCCAGTGACATTATGTGTCAAAATATATTGGTGTCCATTTTCACCCCCAACAAACTTATCAAGCAGAAAGCGGAATTGTCCGGAGGAAACCGATGCCTGGTTTAACCTAGTCACTTTCACCCAAATCCGAAATCACCTCTAGATCCTCATTGAGGTATTCAACCCCTGGCTGCCGGTGAAGATGTGCATCTGCAGATGATGTCCTGGAATCCAAATGGAACGACGAGACTGCTGCTGTCGTCAGCAAAGCAATATATTTGATCCTCGGGGTGAATGATTCATCTTGAATTGAAGAAAAATTTTCAAATAAGAATTGGAGATGAAAGTTGAAGAGACGATGTAGTCACTTTGACTTGCACTTCGATAAGATGGTGGTTACATGAGTGGATGACAGTAATCAATCAGTTATTGTCTAACCAAGGTCAGGATTGTGTTCATCACTTGATGACATCTGGATTGACTTTGGACTACCCTTTTGAACTCTGAGATTCAGTTCAAGGACTAATCACCAGTAGCCACTTCTTTTATATAAAATATATGTTCTGCAAAGGTTCTACTTATGAATGAATAAACTTTTTTCCAGTTACCTATGAAAAAATACAATAGACCAATTAACAATTGTGGATTGAGCCTACAATAAATACCACATAAGATAACAGATCAAAGGTGGTGTTTTTTAAGAAAAAGACAAGTAGTACAGAAAAATCCTCAAGTCGCTCTGTGTACGGTGCGGCATTGTTAATGATATTTTAAAACTTACAGAATCCAAAATATATTGTTCTTTCTCAGCATTTGTCCGCCGGCTCAAATTTTCAGATTACAACAAATGTTTACCAAGTTTGCCAAAGTGATTTTCATGCGGCCGTAACCGTTCAGAATATTTTTGGAAATCACTAGAATTAAAAAGAATTCATAAGAATTCACTGGAATTCACAAAACATTCTAGAATTCCGATTTGACCGATAATTAATTTGTAACATATTTGAAAACGGCGCCTTTCATTTTAGTTAGTTATCCGACTATTGTCGCCTTGGCTTGACTTGCTATTCGAATCAAAATAAAATGAAATAGAATCGTTATTTTTGACTAAAAATGTAATTTTTTTCATCTTCTCTAATTGCGTCATTTATGCATTGGAATATTTCAAAGAGAAAAGAGATAAGCCACTGTTTTCATTTTGGTAGATAAAACTTTCCAGATCCTCATACCATTCAATTAAATGATATAGATATGGAAATAAAATACTTTGTCCAATTTCCACTTACTTAATGTATTGATATTAATACGACCAAGGTTTCGGTTTTTACACCATTCTCTAGTATTCTAATACTCCAACACTCCACTCTAA
>WOGN01008403.1:0-11318 GCA_015342105.1 Leptinotarsa texana
GGGGCCCAAAAGCACGTTTTAGTAGAGTCTTGATGATTCTTCTCTTAGTCGATTGATGATGGTTGGATTTCTGGTTCAGATAATGTCCTGTGTGAGTGGGTTTTCGATAAACAGATGTTTCCCATTTCGTGTCGGTCCTTTTTACCAATACATCTAAGAAAGACAATTCGTTGTGGACTTCCTTCTCCATTGTGAAAGTGATGAAAGGACTTACGTTGTTGATGTGCTTCAGGAAAGTGTATAGTTCTGGTTCCATATTATGAAAGTGACGATCCCATTGGCAGTCCTTCATCTTGCGTAAAAAATGTGGAAGAAGCAGTTTTGTACACAACATCCTAGTAATTCCATGATTACTTGTATCGGTAAGTTTGTTCTATCTCTCAGGTCCCCATCTTCGTATAGCTTCTTCTGTATGATTTGTGCTTCTTCGACAGAAACGTTGGTGTACAGGCTTTCCACGAACAGGATCAACTGATCAGTTGATTGTGGCTTTTATATTATTTCTTTGTTATATCAGTTTTTTGTTTAATAAAATTGTTATTTTTGGTTAATCATTTTAATTTTTTTTTCAGGGATTTCAAATCAATTTACATTATATTAGACAATGTAAGTTCGAACTGATGTAACGTAAAAGTATTATTCAATGATTAGGTAGAAGGTCATATGACTGAAATTGTTATTATATAAAGCACAAATCAAGAAAAATTTAGTCAGTATAGAAACGCTGGGGAAAGCTGTTGTATAGCGAAACATGATTTGAGATTTTGTGAACTGTCTAGTGGACTGGAAAGGTTACGGCCTCGGTATTTTGGAATGTGCTTGGTGTAATATTCATCGACTATCTTGAGAAGGGAAATACCAGTGAATATTATTTAGCGTTATTGAAGCGTTTTAAGGGCGAAATTGCAAAGAAACGACCGCATAGAAAAAAATGTTATTGCATCTAGACAGTACACCGTGTCACAAGTCAATCAAAACAATGGCGAAACTACATTAATTGAACTTCGAATTGCTACTACATCCACCGTATTCGCCAGATTTGGCTCCCAGCGACTACTTGCTGTTCGTAGACCTCAATTTCCCTCGGATCTTTCTGTTTAATCTGTTTAAAATCTGTTTTTCTGTTAATCAGATGAAGAGGTTATTGCCTTTTCTTCCTTAATTCCGGGACTTTTCAGCCCATTTGTATTTGAAGTAAACCTTCTTTTATTCCTCAAAGTGAAAGTGATAAAATTCATGTAATATGATGTTTAATCAAGATGTATATGAAAACATTAAAGTAGCCGTAACAATTTAGTTATCTCCTGAAGATGCTTACTTGGTTAAAGAAACGGGCTCTGGTGTAGGAAAAGTAATAGAATAACTTAATGCCAGAGGCGGAATACTCTTATATACTGGCTCCCGACGAACTTCACTCATGAATTAAAATATCCCAGAAAGTTCTTCCAATAATTTTGTTCCCAGCCCAACGTTATTGATCGAACACAAGGGAAATGTCATGATAAAAATAGTAAATAAAACCAGACGATAAATACTCAATGATAAAAATTGAACAAACAGTGGTATACCTCAACTGTGAAGTAGTTATGATAATAATTTTATTATCTGATAAATATATGAGAAAGCATTTGGAAAATTATGAAATATTTGTAGAAATAAATTATTTGTTTTTCATACCCATTTGTATCTGATGATGTATGAAGGAGATTTCAGCAAGAAGTCTTCTATTTGCATTATCAATAACGTTTCGTTTAATTTACATATTCGTTCCATTATGAAATGCATAATGCATTATGCATTTTGAAAAGCCCATGCAAAAGTTCAAATGACAAAGTCTGGTCTTTTTTGTAGATTCATTGAGATGAACATAATGAAGTTTCTTTAATAACCAAAGTATAATTAACACTCCCAAAATACAAATCATGAAATTATAAAACAACAACAAAAATTAATTGGCGTTCCGGGGTGAAACGTGCAGAACCACGTCATATGAAGATCTTGATCTGCCAATGTCCTCTATCTCATGAAATAAAATGTAGGGTGTCTCAATACTATCCAACCAATCCGTTTCGTCTTTGACCAATGCGTAATAATGACCAGATTCAACCGCAGAACCACAGTGAACAATGATTGCATTGCCGAAAACCAACCATTTTCTATAGTACCCGGACCACTCAACGCGATCATGGAGAAGGAAAATTACCACGACATATCAGCAGGACTAAGAAACGCAATGCCCAATGACCAAGAGGAAACCCACTAACCCTACTAGAATTAAGAGCATTGTTGACTTCAGAAACTTGTTGAAACTAACCACTAAACACATCGAGAAGTCTGTTCTGTTGAAAATCTGTTAAAAATCTGTTTTTCCGCTAACCAGCTGTCGCACCCCTACGAACGACAATCCTCAGAAGTTGAAATTTGTGCAAGGTAAGGATTAACGAGATCTTACCTTTTAACGTGTTATTTCTAACACGGAAGTACTAACATAGATTGAGAAAAACATTGTAAAGCCCAAACACAACCAATTGTGAACTACCCCTGCCCCAGAAGAGGTATAAGCCTATAGCAAGGCCCCCCACATAACACGTAACCTACAAACAGTTATAATGTATATAAGCAATTGTTAAACGTTTTGAAAGACTACCGGTCGTAAATAGATGACATCTTGCGCGTGACTGAAGAGATGTGAACCTTTAGTCGGAAAAACCTGTTACCTTATCAGCAGAACGAAGAAGTAACTTGACTGATGTGCTCATGCATGGTGAGTTGGTGAGGCATTCAATCTACCTTCGAAGTTGCTAAGAATTATCGTGTACAGTTCAGGGAAAACAAATAACATGCACAATTCCTATTGCTCACCTCTTACCAATCTGGAATCAAATTCACCAGCCCTAGTAGCAGCAACACTGTCACTTCGAGACGAATTCGAGCTGATCGTGATCAATTCAAAATCTTTTGGTACACCACAAACCTGGCTATAATAATATTTAAAAGGAAATAAATAGTTTGTACTGCTTCATATTCCTACAAGCGTGGAATTCATTCAATTGAATCCACGTTTATTCCAGAAATCTTGCGGGAGTTAGCAAATACCTGGAACCTGTGGAATTGATATTGTCCAATTCCAAATGTACCACGATCGAAAGTTTATTGCGGGATTGTTATGCTATTTGAAAGTGATGCAGGAACCTTGAAGAATGAACATATTAACCATTCTCTCATTCTTAATCTCACATTACGAGAGATTTCTGGTACATCTGATATTTCTGGCATATATCATAAGTTAGCGATTCAAATATTTAGGTAGTTTCTAAACTCTGGTGAAATAAACTGCCATTTGTTGAGATCATATGCGCCCACGAAAATCTAATGATTTATTTTCTCAAAGTACCTACTGGAAAGTAGCACTTCCAAGAATGATGAATCATTTTATTTATTCGGTAATCTTCTGGTAGAAGAATGAACAAGGCAACTGTTAACGGGATACCTTCTCAATTACAGAATATTCAATGAAGAAATTTGCGTAAGTTTCTATAGTATCAACTATATTTGGAGTAAACCGTAAATATTTAGTAAAAATCAAATGTAACAAAAGTTGGAATTTAATGCAATTCCAATTTGAAACCTCCGAATTTCATTATATTGAACTCGAACTCGTATTGAATTCCAAGTTCAAACTGGCAATTTACTGTTTTTTTTCCAAAATAATTTTATTCAAATAAAAGTAATATAAGAGTAGAAAAATAAATTTAATAGACCTAAACCCCTATAAAATGAATCTAGAAAGCAAATGAAGGTTATATGAAAATCAACCGAAATAATAAAAATGAAGATGATTAATACTTTTGAGGGATTCCTATTTTTACAACAGGTCTTTCAATGGGGGCTTCTGAATTACAAGATGAAGTTACATTATAATAGATTCATTACAATTAAATATATTTATTTGTCAGAAGAATCATGAAATACAATTCAATTAACAGAATTCAGCTTATTAAAAGAGAGAAGGAAAAAAAACCTCAAAAGTGCTGCTTTGTTCCCACCTGTTCATAAAAGAGGACATATGCTTCCTCACAAGCGCCTTTGGTGAAATTGGGGACACGTGTGAATTGTTGTATTCATTCCATGTGCCACTATAAGGGTGTCTGCAATATGCTGCGTAATGCCCTTTGAAAGTAGTCACACTGTCATTAAAAAGTGCATATAGATTATAACGACAAGGAGCAACATTGTCTGCTGCATAATTGCTCATATCTAATCCTTCTAACAAAAACTCAATGTCACCATTTAATTTTCCTCTGACTCTTTCCGTTGGAGAGAATCTTTTTAAATGAATTACTAAAATACGGGGAAACTTATAGATCGATAGAGACTTTGTGCATTCTCTTCTTTCTTTGTACCTCGAACAAGTTGTTTTTTCATCTCCTTCCAGGGTTTTCTCTTTCGTGAAGAAATCCAAGCGTTGTGACAAACTCAATTGGCCAGTTCTTCGTGGTATGGGGAGAGACAAATCCCAGAAAGGATCGTAGGTTACTGATGGGAATCCACAGCGTGTGCACTTCATAGAAGATTTAAATTGACCAACGAAATTGCCTACAATCTTAGAGTTGTTCATGTTCAAGTATCTCAGCCAGGACTCTTGCGCTTCTTTTCCGCTATCTCTCAAATTTTCATCAATCCCCGTTAAGATCGGTTTAGGTTTCTCAGTAATTCCATTAAGGTCCTCATGTAAACCTTATAAATAAAAGATATCGAAGGAATTCCTGGGCATCTTGATGAGAAGATCCCATGAATCGAGAGGAAAATCTTTGAATCTGACTTTTAAAGTAGGCAGTGTTTATTACTCTATCAGTTGAAACTTCTGACTACAATTCCTTAATTCCTTGATTAATGAACGCTTTGATTAAAGCACCTTTCATACTAGAAATACTAGTATTGATATCTTCCATGTATGCACGCATTTTTGAATATTTCAACAAACATCTCGTGTTTGATAAACATTGGATTATACTGTTCATGAAACAGGTGTTTCCAATATTTTTCAACCCAATAAACATTAAACCTAAGAGTTTTGACTGAAGAATGTATATCTGATCCAATGTTGTTTACACTACGTTGTGCATGTTTCTCTGTATCTTCTGATGGGAAATTATGGGGAGTATCACAAGGAATATAGGAGGTTTTATGAGGAACCAACCTTCCATCGTGACTAGGGTATAGATAGGATTTAGAAACAAAGGGATGAAGAAAAATTCCATCCAGTGAATGTGACGAAACAGAAACTGAATTACTACGCTGTATAGCTAAACTAATTTTTTGGATCATATTATTTCTTTAGTTTCTTCAGTCATCTTTCTGCCGATTTCATCAACAAAATTCAGAGATAAGGGCCCAAATACATCAAAAGTTTCTACAGCCACAGGATAAAATATAAAGTTGCTTCCAACATTTTGATATTTTTGTTGTTTAGCTTTCTCACTGGTTGTGGCAGCAGCACTTGCACTTTTAGACGTTCCAGCTAAATGAGATGGAACAAATGTGTCTGCACATGTGAAATCTCAAACGGCAGCTTTCCCACATTTCCAAGGAACAAGGGTCATTCCATCAGGACGTTTGCCATCATCACGGCTAGTACCTAGTAGTTCTAGGATAGAAGGTATCCCGGCTGATATCAAGGCCCTCTTTATGATGTTGTTGACTTGGTGATGTCTTGGAAAACGTCCAGAAATCTTTCTGCAGCTCAAACCATGAGTACCTTTTTCATATACCTCACTAGCACAAATACATTTATGAGGAGTACAAAAATCTAAACTCAATCTGAGTCCAATGACTCCCCTGAAAGTATCATTATCTAGTTGTGTTCCTAGAGTAGCAACAGGGAATGCGTTCAACCAAGCACCAGATTCTTTAATATTGACGGCTTTGAGGCGAGCTTTTTCCGAGGGAGATGACAAAGATGAAGTGATAGAGTCAGAAGCAATTTTTAGTAAAGGTTTGCCCCATGCTTTCTGAAGTGATTTGAGATCCGTAAGCACATGGCTTTTGGTCGAAATTTTTTCAATGTTTTTACGATGAAGCCTAGTAATAAATTTTCATGTGCTTGGTTGATTCACAAATTTGTGTATCTTCTGGTAAGGCATTGAACACCTTTGGGACTAAAAATTGATGAGGTCTCTGTCCTTTTGTTTGAAATGCGAATAATACTATGTATTTGTTTTTGTGTCTTGTAGTATATATATGGTTGGTTTTGCCTTTTCTTTATATTGAGGCAATGCAAGGGTTTTGAAAATCAGTTACCTCACATCGAATATTTCTGATTCTTTATATTTATACCAACACAATCATTTCAAAGTGGTAATTATTCCATATATTAATTTTCCCTCTTTAGTAGAGATATATAAATTAAGGCACCATTATTTTCATTCATGTTGAAGTAATCCGGGAATATGTTCGAACTCGCAAACCTAGCTCGTTTCATTCCTCATACCTGCACATAAATTCAAATTTGAAGTCTCTCAAGAGGTACGCTTTCCACGTGAACAAGTAGGCGTATAATTTTTTTCACCGTATTCTGAAATCTTGTTTGAGATTATAATGCGGAGCACTTCAATTTTCTTCCGTAAAAGCAAGAAATTATTCGTGGCAGGAGAATATATAATGTATTTTAATATCAGTCTTGTTTGAAGTGTCAAGTAAGAGTAAATATTTGTTTCCATCGAGTATTATGAGAATCAAGCTCGCTTCTTTTCTGAAAATCATGGTCTCGTGGTTCGAGGGATTGCTTCGTTCTTAGAAGAGATGAAAATAAATCGTCATGGTCGCTATTACCTAAAAAAACGTTACTGGTCTCATAATAATCTACTCACTGATAAAATATTGCAGACACATCATTGTTGACATCTAGTGTTCATAAGGCATATATATTTTGATAACAGCTATATTGGTGAATTGTTAGTCTGTTGGTTGTGAGTTTTACTCATGAAATCCTCGCTGATGTGTATATCATGATCTAAGCATATGCGTTATTGTGTTCAACGCGAATCTATAGATCTGCACTCAAAATCCTAATTTAAAAGGTAAAACCTCCTCAATCCTGAAGATGTCTGAGAGTTGTAAGGGTTGCCATCTACATCAGGGAGAGATAATCAACGGAATACCCCATTTCTCTCCATTGAAGGCACTACCTTAGAAGAGACCACAGTTTGAAATCAACCTCAGCTGAAAAAACAATTACAAAAAGGTATATCTGCAATATATAATATACTAGAGACCCGCTCCTGCTCCTCCCAGATGCAATGCTGCACGTAATGCTCTAAGTCAATCCATTACCACGCACGACTTTATAAGAATATTGAGATCTATCAGCATCCCAACAATTTCAGCAGAATCGAAAAAGGTATCAAGGTCAAGGTATTCAGTCCAGAATTTGATATCTTCAATTCTAATGTCTAAATTCAAATATTAGAGAAACATTTTAAACTACATATGGCATAATAGCGTGAGGTAGATTATAGAAATATAAAGAATGTTCAATATTGAGGTAATTCTAAAATGTTCATAGGGTCATCAGATGACTTTTATAAGCTTGGTATGTTCTAGGTATAAGAGAAGTATTCCGTTTGAAATTAACTATCAACCAAAAAAGAGATCGGAGCCAAATATTTGTGTACTACTACAAGAAATATACTATTCAGGGAAAAAATGTTTGGCCTTCTACCTCTCCATTTTCATTGAAAAAATTGGGAAAAGGTAAAGAGAAAGCAATAAAGTTCAAAAAACTCTTTATTATATAGATATGTATGTGTATATAATACATAGAAATCACTTTCAGATACAAACTAGAAGAAAACGCTCTTCCGAAACAACTACTTTCACATGAACATTGAATTGAATGAAAGAAAGAGAACTTTCATAACAATTGCATTGATAAAGCTACTGTGCTAGCGAAACATGTTGATATATTTTTTAAATAAAGTTTGTGGAGATCAAATCGTAAGGTGTAGTTTTTGAAATTACTATGAATCTTCATCAAGTAACAGCCGAATTAATCAGAAAAATAAATCATTTTTTCTGTACTCCAAACATTCCACGTTATGGAATTGAAACAAATATAATTGATAAAGACGTTAAAGAGTATAAAATATAAAGGAGTTACAATATAAAATTTCACTTATATAGAACACTATCATCCTCTAAGTTTCAGAATAAGATACTTTTCAAATTACCTCATCAGTACTATTTTGGTTCCACATTCACATGATCTATTGCACAGAGATGTAGAATGTTGGCCAGAGATTTATAATGATCTTCAAATTTAATTGAAAAACTGCACTTCATTTCTCCGTTCGGAAAGAATAAAACATATTTCAACCACCAACATCGATTGATGGATATAAAAAACGTATATCTGATGCATGTTGGCACTACATCAACACAATACATACTTTTTTGTATTTGGTCATTGCTCCATTTTTCTTGATTTATGATATAATTTTAAGTTAGTTTCAATATATGTTTCTCCTGCAATCTCGACCTGATTGTGATAACTTCTTGGATATTAGTACTTGGATATTTCACGAAGCTATGACTACTGAATATTGTCATATCACCTTTCTTTCTTTTACCATATTTGTTTCAACTTTGGTCGACTGCTGATTTTTATTATCAAGCTATATCTCAAAACTATTTATTTTCCACAGTTGAATTCATGCATCATTTGTTTTTCTACTTGTGAATGAACACGATTATTATTATCATTGCCGATCTCAGCTCTACATATCGGTGTACCGTGAAATGGGGTAAATGGGGCGAATAGAGTTGGAAGTTCAGTCTGTCTCTTCCAAAGAATTGTTCAGTTTAGCCACGTCAGTAAATGTATCTGTTGAAGAGCAATATTTGGCGGGAAAATATATTACTGAAAACTTCAACGTAAACTTGTTATAAGATCTTTGATTCAAAAGTTCTATACCGATCAAATTGCAATGATTTCACTCCTTCATATTGAATTTCTAATGAAAGCTTCATGTGATATAATCATAAATATTAAAATTGTAAAAATTTTATGAAATCATCAAGGACATTGATTCAACACTAAGAAAATAGTATCTACTGGTGTAGTTGAAAAGATTGAAAACATGTTGGTACTAATTTACAGATTTCAGAGTTGAAAAATAAACAGAAATTTTCCACAAACAAACTTCCTCCTACCTGTTTTTTTCCCAACATAGGGAACAGTTATATATATCTTAAAAACAGCAAAACCCATATCAGCAAAGTTACATATTTTTTGTAGCTATTTTCTGGATTCGAGATCTTTCAGAGGAAATTTGCCTTGGTGAAGGCTTTCATGGGCATTCAATGTAAATAAAATTTAGCCGAAATCATTTTTGTCCATTTTATGAAAAAATTTAAGTAGTATTTTCAGGGAAAAAATTTAAAATGTGCAGCCTTCATCTGCCTTCATCTACCAGAGTTGTCCGTTCATGGTTTTTCGAGCCGGATCATGTATGCAATATGTCATATATCGTGTTTTTATTTGATTGGATTTGATCAAGTTTGTAGTCAAAACATTCTTGAAATGTTTCAATTGAATTAGTTTTTCACAACAAACTTCAGTTTTTTCATTTTCTTGGAAATGACTCGAATATGAAAATGGTAATTATATACATACTTAAATTAATATAACTTCATTTTATAAATTGTTTTGCCATTGTATAATGAGTTAATCTTCAGATAATAACCCTTTATGTTGCAAAGGCTTTAAATATGGATCGAATAATAACTTGTGACAGTTTCATGTGAGATCATGAATAATTTCATATTTGGCTTTTATGCACCTTCCTAAGAAATTAATTTGAATACAGAAACGCGGTTTCTGTTTCAGATTCGACTATAACAGACGGTTCAAAGAGTAACACTTAAATATTTAATTACACTCCATTTCAGAGAGAAGTTGAATGACCCCAGACAACTTTGAACTATGTGGACTCAGTTTAAATCTCGAAAGGTATGCTGATGACTTGGAAACTAGAGCTAGAAATTGGAAAAGTTTTGAGAATTTGTAGGAAATTAGTCTTCGTTACCGGATAATGAATCGAAAAATTTGTAGTTAGCAACTATACTAGGAAAACTTTGTGGAAACTTGAAATATTTCTGTGTAGATATATTATTCAACTCGAGTGAACCGTACAATTCTAATTGTAGATATTTGTTCGTTTCAAGAAGAACACAATTCATGAAGTTACTTCCTAACTGAAGTTTTGTATTTGAAATCTTCTTTTTTTAAAGTTATTACATCCTACTATTATCAACACCATGAATTTCATCAAAATCCAGTGTTATTAGTAAATAATAAGTAAATTATATTTTCAAAAAGTGATCTGAATCGAAACTCTTCTGTATAATCATATTAGTATCCAACAATTTTGAAGATCATACTCGTGTTCAAATTGAAAAATTTGTTTTCAGAAAGGAAAAGAAAAAAGATTTTAGCCTTCTAGCTCTCTTTCTTTATACAAAAAATGTTAAAAGATTCCAAAGGAAGAACAAAAGGCAATCAATTTCAAAAAATTAACTCCGTACAAAATATTGTAATCATGCAAAGAAATGACTTCCCGCCCTACTTTCATAACATTGAATTACACGAAAGAAAAATACTTTGCGAACAAACACTTGATCTCTCCTAAAAATATACCCCTTTCAATTCAAACAAGACATACTGTCATCGATGATGTGAGTAGATTCAACGCTTTCGTGACAAGAAGTCGTAATTTCTTGAATTAATTTAGGGCGTCATCTCATAATGTTATCAAGATTAGTGCTGAAGAGGCAATAAGGAAACTATCTTATTACGAATCATCGGAGATCCACCAGTGAGGACAGTGTTCCTTGCAAGTGAAATTTTATCTCTTTCATTTACTATATTGAGTAGCAATCCTATGAGTGATATCTGATTCAATTCCATAACGAGTGTTTGGAATACAAACATTACAAACTGAATACAAGAAAATGTTTTTTGTATAATTCAGTGTTCATATACAAGTACTTGTTTCGAAAGTATTTTTCTTTCGTGTAATTCAATGTTTATGTTCAAAAGTAGCTGTTTTGAGAGGGATTTTCTTCCAGTGTCTGAAAGTTACTTCTTTGCATGTTCTACACATCTTTGTTTGAATGAATTAATGAATGTTGTTTATTGATAGTAAATGAACATATTAAAGTAATACACGATAAATACAATAATCATTACAATGATCCAATAGAAGTTGTTGAGAGCTTCAACAACTTGTACGTGGTAACACAACACATAATTACATTTT
>WOGN01008404.1:0-11318 GCA_015342105.1 Leptinotarsa texana
CTTGCAAGTAAATAAAATCGAGTAATGGCACTCGAAGTGGAATTTTGCACTCTTCTGGAAATACCTGGTGTATTTTTAATCATGTCACATAAATTAATGATTTCATTTCGCAAATAATTTCCTAAAGAAACATTTGATTTCCCATATTATTTCTTATGAGGTGCAGGGATATGCAATTAGGTCGACTTTTTTTTAAACCAAGCAAGATACGAAAAAAATTCAAGCAACAAAAAAGTTGTATTTCCAATTGGTTGATCTAAAGAAATATTAAAAATTGCACAAAAGTCAGTGGTATACATTTTTAAGTCAAAAATATTCGTTCAAATCCCGCTCGAGATGGACTTAATAAATTGAATCACGTTTGGGCTAAATTAGCACCTTAATGTTATAAATACCATTGCCAAATTACAACAACTTAAGGTAAAGGATATTTAAGATATTTACGAATAACTTTTTTTATGTTTATGTTTATTTAACACCCTGTATCTTGAGAACGAAGGATTTGCGGACCCGTGTTTATTTGAACATTTCGTCTTGAAATTACCTAAAGAATCGTCTGTTAAATTTATGTTACATACGTAATTAACACCCTGTATAGTGGTACGGAGAAACAATGATGAAAAGGTAATTTTTATATGTAAACGCGCCCGTTTCATGCTCAGTGGAGGAGGCCTATGCTGGAATATTTTAAAAATTCTTCTTTATTGCACATCCATAACATAAAACAAACCTACATAGAAAATTTCAACCTCCAAAAATATAGCGGTAACGAAGAAACAGTTATGAAAAGGTAACTTTATTTTATTAACGTGCCTTTTCCCCCGCCGCTGGCGGCCCAGTTGGAATATTCAAAAATCTTTTCTTATTGCACATCTACAACATATAACGAACCTACATACAAAATTTCAACCACCTAAAATCTAGCGGGGCTGAGAAACTGATGAAAAAGTTTATGAACGCGCCTATTCCTTCGCGGATGGCGCTCCAGTTGGAATTTCTAAAAATCCTTTCCTATTGCACATCTACAATATAAAATAAACCTACATACAAAATTTGAGTCACCGAAAATATAGCGGGGCTGAGAAACAGTGATGAAAATGTTACTTTATTTTATGAACGCGCCTATTGCCTCGCGGGTGGCGCCCCAGTTGGCATGTCTAAAAATCCTTTCTTATTGCACATCTACAACGTAAAATGGACCTGCATAGGAAAATTTCAGCCTTGGGAGAAACAATGATGAAAAGGTAATTTTCATATGTAAACTCCACAATGGGGTGGGGGCGCCCCAGTTGGAATATATGAAAATCCTTTCTTTGTGCGCATCTGAGACCTAAGTTTCAGCTTCCTAGGAGTTACCAGTACGGAGAAACAGAGATGAATGAGTGATTAAGTGAGCGACTTTCGCATTCATAAGTAGAGATTCATCACGGAACATTTTGCAGGAATGCGTTCCTTCGGCATATTTCATGTTGTCTGAGTTACCTGCTGATTTGATAGAATGCTGGTGATCTACGTTTTAGGCGCGATCATCTGAATTATTGCGAAAAATCATCTTTCGGCTTTCGGTTCCATGTTCGGTTGTATTCGTGTGGCGATCGATTCATTCCTGCAACGATATCACGATTGTCGGATAGTCAGTCCTGCTGACTATCAACGTTTTAGTTAGACGGTGCATTGCGTGTAGAAAAGTGTTTAAATTTAGTTACGCGTGTTTCGATTATTAAAGAACTCAAAAGCGCAGCTTGAATAAGTATTGTTGTTAAATGTGCCATAAAAAATGAAAATATGACATCGACCACTACAACTATAAGAAAATCCTATGGGAACAGACGATTGTATACTTTTCCGGAGGACTATCCCCCCGTGAGACTCACCAAACAAAAAAGTAACGCCAGTTTACCAAAAAAGAACGAGGAAATTGCGAAGCTTGTTAAATACATTGATGACAATATTGTGGGGAAAAATAACGCATTTTTTGGGCCTTTTGGTAGAAGAAAAGGTAAGTGATGATTTTATCTTGTTGGTCCTAATTTTTGATATATTATTTATTGCTAGATATTCTGAATGAGCCATTTCACATATATCCGGCATCATTTGTCTTTATCGTGGATCATAATGACGGCTTGGCGACGACCTGTCTGTTGTTTTCCTTACAATAATATTTTGAAACAAAATTAACTTGGCTCAAACAGTGAATTCTTCTATGTTGGTAGATATATTATTAGGATGTGATGTACCATGCAGTCATTTTCGGTAATGATTCTTTAAACTGTGTGATTCATATTTTGATGTTATAGAGCACACTTATATTGGCATTACAGTGAGATAATTTTTTTGGATTCTCATTTTTAATGACAGATAAGGAAAATTTTTATGTACGATTCATTCTTATCTCTGTCAAAGTAATATTTAGAGACCATTTGAAAAAGGTGCTTATAGGTACTTCATTTTCACATTTCCATTGATCAATTAGGTTTAACCATATTAAGGAGAGGCACAATTCGATAATTTGCATTTTTTTGTTGGACGATTTTAAAATTTTGTCGGATTTTCAGAGTGGACCATACATTCTTGATTTGTGAATACTTTCTTAATAATAATTATTATTTTTATTTAAACTAATTAATACAGTGTATTGTATGATTTTCACTATAAACGGTTTCACAAAAACCGCGACACGTTTCGCTGTAAATAGCTTTCTCAAGCGTAAACTGTTTAGTTTCAATATGTATTTTCATCAACTATGGGCCAGTTCATTTTTATTCACTATAAAATACAAAATGTAACAATAACAAATGTAAAGGAATACACATAAGATAGAAAATGATTTTGGACAAAATAAAATATGTGTCCAAATCAAAATTTGAAAAATAAGAATAATTTTAGTTGATTGTTGTCTCGCTCAGAAAAAAATTTTGAGATCATTTGAAAAACATACTTCTATAAGTACTTTTCGGTAGAATTTAACATATTTTTGTTGATAGACTCTCAAGTTTTGGAGTAGAAATGCGTTTCTTAAATGTACCATTCAGTCCATGATCTACCTTGTGGAAATGGTCATAATCATACCTGACCTTTAGAAATCTATTCTATGATCTTCAGAGCGAACCAATAATTTCCAATTTGTTGAGAAGTGATTCATGGCTGAGTTGGAGAAATGTATAATTTCGAAAATTAAAAATTTTCTCCTTCTGTTTACGGTCTGCTGCACAGTGATGTAGGTACATATTCAAATTATTTCTCAGACAAAATTCATTTAAATTGACATTTTAGGTCGAACAAACATATTGTCTTTGAAGAAATTTGAAAATGTTATTTTAGCATGTTTTTAACAATTTTTCGATAAACCCCGACCGACTGAAAATATTTCTTTTCTTTGTTTCGAATAATTAGTTTCTTTCATTATTATTAGGTCGTTTGGAAGTCTACTTTGAATTTCTCAGTGAATACTTATTCAATTCAATCGAAACGAGGGACATTTGAGTTAGTGCACCATTGCCAACATGACACGAGTCAATTAATTTCGTCAGAATAAAAATTAGGGGCTCGGGGTTCGATGAGGTCGACGAAGGCCATTTTTACCCTATCCTGATAAGGAGGATAAACTAGAAAAAAAATAACAGCATGAATATATAGATTAGAAAATTCTCTATCGATCAGCATACACCACGACACAGTGGAATAAATATTTATTGAGATATAGAACTACAAATTCACATGACGTTAAAACAGACAAAACTTTTGAAACAACCTGGCGTGCTGCTGAATGGATATTTCAAGTTCGATTGAAAATTATAAAAAAATAACTGCATATAGAATATTCAATACACAGATACATTTCACAGAAAAAAATTAAATAGAAAAAACTGAAATACGAGTCCATCCCTACTTGAAGTAAACAAAAAATCACACATTTTTTATAATTGATAGGTTTTCTAGAGAGTTTTTAATTATTTCATAAAATTTCTCCCATTATGTCGTTTGGAATTTATGAAATACTTGTAGACAATATCGTTACGAATTTCTGGATCACCAATAATTATTTCTACAGTGGTAGTAATGAATATTCACCAAGAATCAGTGATGAAAATTAAATAAAAAAATTGTAGGATATATCAGCTAGGATATATTACAGCTACTTACTTTTAGTGTCCTTTAAAATAAAATACTTTCTAAAAAATGGGACTTTTACTTGTCGAATATGTTTACCAAAATAATTATCAATCATAAAAATGTGAAAGAAAGTTCAATTTGGCACTTCGCTACCTGTCTATGCAATAATAAAGCAAATCGTTGTTGTCACTAACTAGGCCAATGTTTTAAGTGTTTTTGATATTATTATTAATGTAGGTAGTGCAAGAAATTATGAACATATGTACATTCTGCTTCAAAAGGTTTGGTTTTATCTGAAAGCTTTTACCGGCTCGCTTTCGTTTCTATATCATATTAAACGAAACACTCGATCAAATTCCATCCCCAAGACCAATCGACGGTATGAATAATAATATACTTCTAATCCCTTCAAAGAATCTTGCGAAATGACACCTGTTCTAATATTGGATTTTCTAAAATATGTCTGTCAGACCTACGAAGTACTGACAAACAATTTTTAGGAAAACACAAACTTATTGAGCTGAAAGAAATAACAGTTACGATATTTGAGAAGTAGACAGAACAATACCTTCACGAAGTAGACTCATCTCAATCAGTTCTTATACTGTACTGGAAAAAAATAAAAATGCGAAATATTTGAATTAAATATATTGAAAAAATTATGAAATATATCGGTTCAAATGGTCAACTTCGAATATATTGAGTGATTCACATTACAAAATACGATCTGTCAGTCCAATTAAAAGTTGAAAATATCTTCTATTTGGCAAAGCAAATACATTCCTCTATTCCTACGAGATAGTGTTTTGGTTTAATATATCTGATACCAGTTTGGTTTTTTCAGAGTCCAAAATAATTTTTTAGTCAGAACCGAGTGAGATTAATTTGTCTGCAGCTGTTGAAAGGTGACCTACTTTGTAAATTGTCATCATGTTCAATAATTCCGCGAATACAAATTGGAACAGAATCATTAAGAACATATTGCTTTCTTCCTGTTAATCTATAATTAACATCTATTGTTCTAGACAGCTTGGAACTTCCCAAATCGTAGGATTCAGTTGAAGTTGAACACGGATATTCCCAATAATACGTGGAAAGTACTTATTTCCCACTATGTATTCCTGCTGTATATTCTATAGAACTTTCTTCGAAAATATTGATGTGAATCGAAATATTTTGAAGAATAAAAAGTATTTTTGTTACACGATTTTATCTTGTCATGGGGAAAATAGAAAGAGTTGAATGAGATCTGATTTGAGAATGCTAAATACTGGAACAACGTAAATTCAGTGCTTATATTGAAGCAGGTGTTAGGAAATACTTCTTTCACATTTCCACATTTCATGTGGAAGTTTTTGTTTCGAACGGGTTTTTTCCAGTTTGTTTGCAAAATAATTTTTATGGGTAGTTTTCATATCTTTATGAAGAGTTTTTATTGTAATCATTATTTTTTTCTTTCTTTCTCCCACTAGTTTACATTGCTTCAAACTCAAATAAATTCATAGATGATTTCAGTTGATTTGGTTTACTATTTTGTTTTACAACATCCTTTGGTTTCTTACTGAAACTCTCTTCTGAAATTACTTATCTTTTTTCTTTGGGTTTTCCATCAGCTATCATATCAATTTTTTTCAGACCAAAGTTTTCTGCCATTCGAAAATATTTATTTGCTAATTCAAACCTTGATAGAATTACAATATCTGTGGAAAATTGGTACCAAAATCAACTCCTGGATCTCAATGAGCAAGAGTGCAAAGTTCTCCATGTCGGTGCAGATGATGAAAACACCAATACACAGTGGAAACATTTGAAACAAGCATATAATATGGCAACTCTTTCTTCGAAAAATATGCAACTTGAACTATAAATCAAAATATACAATATAGATACTAGATACTAGTTTGACTAGTTTGACAAAGTTCTACATGTGCTTGAGCAAACTTGAGGGTGAAAAGAGAAACGAAAATGTCTATGTTTTTACCACTTTTATTTGTAACTAACGTTACTGCAGTAAAGTTTATTGTATTTTATAATAAAATTTATTGTATAAGTTTGAGAATGTTCATATAGGACGAAACTGCAGTAACGTTACAAATAAAAGTGGTATAAACATTGAAATTTTCTTTTCTCTATTCATCATGATCTCCTACCACGTGGTAATGGCTACATCCATCAATTTATCAAACTTAAGGGCATATCATCAAGTTGTCTCATAAGATTTCCGCTTAAGTGATGATCCCACTGAAACCCGTTCTACTTGTGTGAGCACAAGTCGACCTTAAAATCTAATTTACAATGGAACAACAAACCCAAGGGACTCTAGCCTTCTTAAATGTTCTTATAGTATACTGAGCCACAAATTTTCAGGAAACAAACACACATAGACAGGTACCTGAACAAAAACTTTAACCATCAGCCACAACGGAAGAGAGGGTTGATTAAAACATTAGTTGAGAGATCACGAAGTATCTGCGGACCTTCAAAGGGACTGGGTACAGCTTAGGATAATTCGAGCAGGCTAAACGACCCAGGAGCGAATACGCCAAAGTAACCACAGCTAGACTAGTCAAGGGAAAAGTTTTCCTTCTCTACGTTAAAAATGTTACAGACCGGACGTGAAACCAATATTTAGGCGGACGCAAACTATTAGAGAAAGTTTAAGTCAGAATGTCCCTATGGTCGTATTGAAGGATTTGTGATAAAACTAAGGGATTAGGTCCAAAACAAATCTATTAGACTTATGTGATGATTGTTAGATGAATGATCACTTGTGGTGCAATTCCCTGGTGGCCAAAGGCTTTACAGAAAACGGTCCAGGCGAAATTTTCTGGCTTACAGAGACAGGCTTGTCTGGCCATCAGTGGTGCCATCAGTATCACACTGTCTACGGCCATGGATATCCTTTTAGACCTACCTCCTCTCCACATTTTTCTGGAGAGAGGAGTAGATGGACTGCATATAGACTTGTGCGCATTGCCATTTGCAGAGTGCTACAGACTGTTGTTTGACATTGGAAGTCACTTCATTTTGGAAATGACCTCTGACTTTTTGCCTCTAACGGTCAACTACGAACTGCCTTATAAAGTACTATTCCAGAAGGACTGGATTCTCTGGGAGAAGGAAATATTAAGAGCAGTAGGTTGATCAAAAACACCTTCAGGTTCTGGAGCAGGTGTTTTCAGTCGCAGACTCAGGATAAAAATACTAACCTGTCTAGAAACCTATGCGACTGCATTTCAAGCGGAAATTTACGCTATTGAGTTGTGTGCGGAGAGATTGGAAGAATTTAACCTCATACACAAGTCAGTGAAATTATTCTCGAACAGTCAAGCGGCGTTGGAAGCTCTTGGCTCCTATCGAGCAACGTCTAAATTAGAAGCAAGTTGCCAAAAACGACTCTTCTCGATAGGAAGACTCAACAGATTGTCTCTGGTCTGGATTCCTAGCCATACTGACCTGAAAAGCAATGAGGCCACTGACTCCCTTGCAAAGGAGACTGCTGCAAGCATTCTGTGATTACTCAGTGAATTTGAATATATTTGTACGGAGTGATGATGAAGGATTTCTGAATCTGTGCAACCAGGGTTTCATCCACCGAAACGTCATGCCTGCCGTTTTTTAATTATCACAAAATATTTCTTTTGTTAATTATATATATTTGAACGGATATCCCCTTCTCTCTTTGATCTAAAAGTAACATTTTGTTTTTCGAACTCGCTATTTCTCCTTGAATTAAATAATTAATAAGAATAAAATGATTGGAATGGTATCACGACTGATAATGTGTGGACTATCTTTCCTAAAATTCCATTGTCTATGGTTGCAATTTTTCATTGATGATTGTTGGCGACATTGAACAGCAAAATTTTCAATATGTACCCGGTTGACACGAGCACACTTTGCGAAGTCGAGCGCGAAGTCTAACATAATTACCTCTCTATGACGCAACTAAACATCCTTGACCTCTTTCTTGGCATACAATTCAGCTTCAATTTCGGTCCATTCAACTTCTCACCTATTTAGCGCTACCAGTTTTTTATATCGTGAATATGCCAAATCTCAAAAGATATCTCCAAACATGTTGTCCTAAATTAGTCGAAACCTAAAAAATAATTCGACTGGAAATTTGTGAACGGCTTGTCTCGTTCAAGGTACAGTCTGAAAATGTACAGAAATTTAGCACTGTATATCAATCAACTTGCATCTACTGAACTGTATAGAAAATTAAGGAAAATGATATTGTTCAGAACCAAGTCTCTAACAAGGCGTCTGGTCTTGTTGAAGTGCCCGTCATGGCACTTAAAAAGAGCTCAAATGAGTCTCACCTGTATTTTGCAGAATTTTCAACCTTCTTTATAAGAAAGGGGTGTTTTCTTCTTGTTGGAAGATTGCTCGCGTTCAGCCTATTCCCGTTCAGCGTACAGCCTATTCCAAAAAACTATAGACTAGTCGCTTTGCTATAAGTGATATCAAAAACCATGGAGGAAGTCGTAAACCACCATATCCTCCAATATTTGAAAGGCTTCAACATCTTGAGCGATCATCAATATGGCTTTCGGAAACAAAGATCAACAGTCGACCTTCTATCGTATGTCACCCATATTTGGAATAACGCAATGGAGAAACAGCGCAACAGCTCTTTGTTGCGCTTCATATTTCTAATTCCTTTGACCGTGTGTGGCATGAGGGTTTGCTGGCCAAACTTTGATGCTATGGCTTGTCGGATCATTTTTGTATGAATCTTCAACTTCCCGAAAGAACGTTTCCTGCAAGTGGATATCTTTGGAATATTTTCACCACAAACGCTGTTGTTCCCCAGGGATCCCTATCGTGTCCAACCCTCTTTTTATTTTATATCAACGACTTATTTGAAAAAACCAAGAATCCAATATATTGCTCTGCTAACTACAGTACAGTCATTCCATTTGGATTCCAGGACTTCGGCTATGGAGGCACATCTTCACCGGCAGCAGGAGGTTGAATATGTTAATGAGGATCTAGAAGTAATTTCGAATTGGGATGAAAGTAACCAGGTTCAAGTCAGTGCCACAAAAACCCAGGCATCGGTTTTCTCCAAGATGATATATGTTTCCAAACCGGGTATAATGTCAGGTTAGGCAATTCCGCTTTCTGCTTCGATAAATTTGTTGGGGGTTGAAATGGACACCAATATGTCTTGGTACAGTCATGTCCCTGAAATTGTGCAAAGGTTGCTTCTCAAACGCTTGGAACACTGTTTTGAACCAGAAAACTGTACACACCTTAGCAACTTTTGATGCTTTATAAAGCTTAGATCAGACCTTCTTTGAAGTATTGGTCTCATGTATGGAGCTTTGCCCCCAAAAATACCTTGAAGTTGCTGTATTCCATCCAGAAAACAACCATCTGCCTGATTGGAGACGTGAACATCACGTGTAAACTTGATAGCCTGTAACATCGAAGAAAGGTTGGAGATTTGTCTCTTTTCTATAGATAATTTCACGGGAGGTGTTCAAGTGACTTGGCTTATTTGATTCCACCAAGAGCGGTACATACCAGAAATACGCGACGAAATGTGGCTGCTCATCGTTTTGAGATTCAACTCAGTACACCTCGAACTTCTCTGTTTGAGAACTTTTTCATCTGGAGAACTGCGTTTATGTGGAACAAACTTCAACGGTCAACTATTATAATGTCCCTGTCATTCTTGGTCGCAGTGTTCATGTGGTAAATAGTCACGTGTTTCGAAAATTTTGTTAATCTTAACGTAAAAAAAAACACTGACATCTTCGAAAAGGCTTTTGAATTGTTTGTGGACATTTCCACAATGAAATATCGGCCTTAATATATCAAAACATTAGTTATTACGACATTATATGTTAAATATATACTTATTCACATCATTTTCACTTCCAGAGGAAAATGAGGGATGCATAGCGAATAATATACATATATAGGCCTTGAACTTATTACTTTTCGTAGGGCTCGGTGTCAAATGTTTTTTATCACTGTGTTTATGGGAACATGCTAGTTCTAAATGAGTCGCACGTGCCAACAGGGTGGATCGATTTTGGGGTGTGAATGCTGAAGGTCTTATTCACATTCATATGAGAGTTTTTAAGCGCGATGGAGCTGAGTTTTTACAATGTGAGACGATTGTTCTTTCACTTTGATGCACAAGAAATGTCACTTACATTAGATATATCAAAACACGCTGTTTCGTAGTTATTGATCCAATATTTTATTTAAGCCAAAGAAATGGAATTTATCATGCCAAGAAATATGTTCCTGAGCTGATTGAGGAACATTATTTGATACGATGAAGAATTATAACTTTGACTGTTAAAAAGTGTAAATTATGTGAAAGTTTTTTGTTGGGTATATAAGTAGGCAATTATTTATGACTCATAATTTTGAACCAATCACATTTGACCAGATGTTTAACCCACTACCTTCAGGGCCAATCACAGGCAACAAAATTCATAATACCATTTTGTTTCAATTATTTTCAGTTGCAAGTAAACTATTCAAAATATGTTCCCAAACGTAAAACTCAATTGATGAACTGACAGTTCGTTTTGGAATATATAGTTTCTAGCAAAAAACAAAAATAAATACATGCTGGTTCCGAATGTCGAAAACTAGTATACCCCAGCAGAAATTTCTAATGCGGCGAAGAAATGAACATTTTTTTAAAAGTTAATCACTTAATAAAAAAATGAGAATTATGGGAAAGAAAGTTTTTGGCTTTCTACTACTCCATCTTGATACAAAAAAAGAGATGTGAGAATATTCCAAAAAGAAAACGAAATAATCAATTTGGAAATAAGTAAATCTATACATGGATGTGTATGTCATGCAAAAAAGTAACTTTCAGACACAAACTGGAAGGAAGTTCTCCTGAAACACCTACTTTCATACTGTAACGAATTAAAAAACTAACTGTCTCAAACTAATTTATTTTTACAATATTTCACTAACTAATTTACATACACACGTTTAATTTATATTCACAATTTGATTACCATTCGTTTTCTAAGTACAGACTGCCCAACCTAGGTACTGGAGGCCTTTATATAGCGGCAACGAACATTGTAGATTGTTTCTCGACGTATACGGAGTTTTCGCGACTGGTCTGACCGCATTCTTTGCCGCTGACACGATCCCGGCGCGTGCAGCAACTGTCAGGGCCGGCCTCAGATTCATTACATTGCCCCTTCCTAGAA
>WOGN01008406.1:0-11316 GCA_015342105.1 Leptinotarsa texana
CTAACCGATGATTTTCTGTCTTTTCTTCATGTAGTGGCCTGACCTATAGTACCTATCGGGCCATTGCTTGTTCAGAAGTCGAGTGAGGTTACAGTAGAGTGTATATTGAAAATCAAGTAGAAAAATTTGACATTAGTCACTCAATACTTGATTACTACACATAGATCATGCACTGTTTGAGCAATTGAGCTTGAGGTCTGAGGATGACAGGAATGAGGTTATGGCATTAGGGTTTTGTATTCACCATCAATGGAAAAATATGTCATTCAATAAAATCGGGTGGAAGCAACCATTTGAGATGCAGATAGTTTAGCAAGATACGAATTTTATCTTCATTGAGGGCCATCTGAAAAATATACTTCATAAACCCTGTCTGAGCCTTCAGCCATAGATTTAACCCATAATTTTGTTGTAGTGAGAGTGACAATTGGCAGATGGCAAGCTTGGATTTAGAATATTGGAAGAGGTGATTGTCAAAAGCTACTCGGTGACTTTCATATTTTTGGAATGACACAAATAAAAATTCTAAATCGAATAGTTTTGTGAGAGTGAAAAATTGTGTTATATCCTACAAACATAGATGGGTAGAATCATATTATTTTCATGCATTTCAGCATTGACATTCGCTGAAAAAAATATGAAAATATTTTTGACTTCGATACTTTTCAACACCGAACAGTTCAGAATTGTTGAGAACAAACAATATTAAAATACGATTTGTTTCTGTTAAGTCAATTCTATGTTCCCGTCCTCTACAGCTGGTTTCATTTGTCATGGGCCAATGGACAAAGATCTCTTCTTCAACACATTTGAAAGATATGATAAATGGAAAATAACACACATAACACACACAGGAACTGACGTTCCTTCTTATATTAAAAATTTGAATAGTGATACATCAATTAATTAGATAAATGTATGATGGTTCCCAGTTGCCACATCGAAAATAGTTTATCAATGACAGGAATGACACAAACATTCTATTTGAAAAGTCAGCAACACTAATATATTTTTTGGAACATATCTCTAATCTCTAATATTCTGGATATTCAGCCTTGACGTTTGACATCGAAAGACAAAGATATATATCATAAAATTTAAAGGGATTTCTGGGAAAATAAAAAGGAAATCATAGATCACAAAACAAGAGGAAGAAAGTGAAAAAATCCTAAAAACACAGATGAATCGACAAAACCATTGTTTGTTTTAATATATTTTCCTGTCACTCTGTGTTTCTAATCATTGATAGTAATCATGATTGAGTGATTACCGTGAGCTATAGAATAAGTTCCTGGAATGAATATGGTTGTGAAATGGCTCATCCTAGTTTAGAATACTTCAAAAATATAAAAGAAATAGACTAAAGACCTCATGATATGGGGATCTGTACAAAGAGGTGTTTTTTTCTAACAATATGCCTATTAGAAATGGTGAGTTTACCTCCTATGGAAAGTTTATGTATATTACATTATTTTTTTATGAATATAGGGACATTGAAGTATGGCTTTTTATATTTATATTCAACAACATGTTGTAAGCCAGTCTTCAAAAAAAACATTTTAAGCCTATTGAGCTTATATTTTCAAACGTTGAAGGAAACATTGAAACGTGTGCGAGAAATGCAGATTAAGATCTTTTTTGTTATATATTCCATAAAGTTATTGTTATATCTCGTTAATGAAAGTATAAAATTCACTCTCTGGTGTTCTGTATGTGCTAATAATATGCATGAAATTAGTTTTGTTCAGAGATTTGATTCGTATTCAACATGTTTCAAAGCTTTTCTCTACACTAGGTACCTTTATAAGCTAATTAATCAAGTTTTTCTTTATTGTTGGCAAATATGCATACTCCTCTCCAAAGTTGTGTCCTATCAAAATATGACGAAATTTATTTAAAATTTTAGGTAACAGTAGTGGAGCGACAAGTATTCGACTTTCTTGGATTTCTGTGGATACCAATTCTGGTTAATTTTTTTGAGATCGTTTTTATTATTTTTGGCTTCTTTGGTGCATATCAATTTCGACCAAAGTACATAATCGCAGTAAGGATCATTTTTCAACAAGCTTTAGATGTCCATCATTAATTTTCATTTATATCTAATTGATACTTTGATTTTCAGTATCTGATATGGCACATATTCTGGATGGGATGGAACACTTTTATGATATGTTTGTATCTCAATGTTGCTGGACTCGATCATGAGGTATGTAGTTTCCAAAGGAAATCATTCAAAGTACTAATGTTATAACTGTATTATCTATGTTCTATATGTTTATTCAAAAATGATAAAATTCCAATAAAATATTCCAGAAACAGGAAATGTAAGTCAGACACAGGAAATAATAAAAAAAATTGCTTGGTGGGGGGACTTGCTGTGACTTATAAAGGATGATTATGTGATCAATCCCCTTCCACTTGTCATTTTGTAAATGGCACTTCCCTTGGGAAAGATCTTTTATAGCATTTGTAATCTTAACTTTTGTTTATATCAGAGGTAGTTTAGTCAGATTTTTTTCATGGTTTTGTTTCAACAAAAATTATGCTTAGATTTTCTTGCTTACTTTCACATTAAGAAATGTAATTTTTTTGTCACAATGTATATAGATAACTGATTGGCAGACTTTATTTTGTTAAAATTGATTTTCATTGCAGCCAAAAATATAAGTTATTCTCTATTTGAAAAATATTGAAATTGTTATCTACAGCTGCGTAGATAATGAAAGCACTATGATAAATATGTTCAATAAAAATAGATCTTAAGAATTAGTGGAATATGTTATGAATGAATTAGTGACTTTTCTTGTAATGTTATCCAGATTGGTGCTGAAGAGGCACCTATCGTATTCCAAAAGTCAAATTTAATCTCTTCTATAATGAAAAAACATTTAATGAAAAGTGAATTTACATTTTTCTCAATGAATTTATTAGTCAGCATGAATAGTTGATTGCTAACATTAAATTCCAATGGGGTGAACAAGGTTGAAAGGGTGAAAACTCGGGAAATGATCAAATGTGTTTTAATTTTTTGAGTCTGAGCTTGGTTTAAAAAATAATAGAGTCACTTCTAAATTGAAGCAGAAGAAACAAAATGTGCGACATTGTTTGCAATTGAATCATGACGAATATGATAAAATTACTTTGATATTAATTAGAGGTTGCAGCTGGGGTGCAGTTGAAGTTGGATTTATAAGTTGGTGATTGTTATCTTTTTGAAAATAAAATTTACCCGACCCAATATTTTAGATATAATTTGGTGCCTTAGAAAACCATTCTAGAGTTTAGTAAATTTTTTATGGTGAAAACAAAATTTGTAAGAAAACTTGCACAAAGGCCTGTCAGATATAATCTAATATGCATCATGATATCCTGAGATGTAATATTGAAAAATAAATGATGGGTTGTGTTTCAAAGTGTATAGGTCTGTTCCACCTTTCACTGCAGGCTCACTTTATTGTGGCACACACCTATTCAAATTTGTCCAAGTAACTCCAGGCTCCTAACAAAGCCGATAAGAAACAATGAGTTATCTTTCAGGTCATATGTTAAGGGTGAGACTCTGGCAAATACTGAAAATTTGATTTTGTCCATGCAAGGCAGGCACATAATATATGCTATGCTGTTTCAACATTTCCCAAACAGAGACGGCATGCACTGTCTTCTGACAACCCAAGTCGTTTCATATGATGATTCGGACGATAGTTACCTGTAGGTAGGACTGTTAAGTTGAACAACGCAGGCCATCCCAGTTATATTTTAACAATTATTTCATAACAACTCCTAAGGACTGATCTTTCAGGTCAGATGGTAAGGCTGAAGCTGTGTGAAAATCTGTAAACCTGATTCAGTCTGCAGCAAGGCAGGCACAAAGCATGTATTCTGCTGTTTCCTTTTCTGAACAGAGACATCACACATTGTCTTCTGATAGTTCAAGTCTCTGCAATGATGATTCAGACAACAATTTCTTTTGTTTGGTCACATACTTCGATAGATGTATACAATGTTACTATCTTCATTCGGGTTTGAAGGTAGTCGTAGTCTGGAACTGCATCCTAACGTCTTGCCAGCACGAGTGGTTGGCTTCTTCAGAGGTTTATTCATCTTGATGATTCATCGATGACTGGTGATTTATAGTTCGTAGGTTGTATTTATGTTGACTCAGGTAGTCCGCCTCTCTTGTTAATGATTTGCTATTGGCCGAAGTGTTATTACCTGTTAATGACGCAACATTGCTTTGCGCTGTTGCCACTTTAGCGCCTTTTAGTATGGGATTCCAAATCCGGTTAAGCGCCTCCTCTTTTCTGTTGTAGTTTTCCGTATGTTTATGGATTTCTATTGCTTCCAGTACAAGCCGACTGTGGTATCCATGTTTGATGGAAGTAGTTTCACATCTTCAAACAGTATCGTGTGATCTCCTTCACTAAGCCGCGTGTTCTGCTACTACCAATTTGTCTATTATACCTAATCTACAGTTTCTCCATTGTTCATTCAGCCTTGTACCCATGGATCTTTTTGGTGGTACCGATATAAACTGTTCAGCAGGTGCGTGGTATACGATATACCCCCGCAGCTGATAGTGGATCTCTTTTGTCCGATCTAAGGCTTTGTTGTGTTTTCCTGGTGGGCTGGAACACTGTTTTTATTTTATACTTCCCAAAGATTTTTCCCATTCTGTCTGTCACCCTAGGGATATGGGGTAGAAATGCACGTGCAACCATTTCAGTTTCCTCCCTATTTTGACTTTTGGAAGTCTTCAGTTTCATGGCCTTGTTGATCTCGGTTACACTGTATCCATTCGATCTTAAAGCCACTTTAAGATGCTGCAATTCTTCTTGTAGGTGTCTATTGCCTTTTTTCTATTTTAAACCAAACGTTTGGCTACGATATGTGGATGACACCTTCATCATCTGGAGACATGAGAGAGATATACTGAACCTATTTATAGACCACAAAAATGTTCAACACCCTAGCATCAGGTTCACTATGGAGATGGAACAGGAACAACGGATAGTTTATCTAGATGTCGAAAAGCGTGGCACACGACTGACACATGAAGTGTACCACATGTCAAAATAAGGAGCAAACTCAAACGGTTTCACGTGCATTTCTACCGTACATCCCTAGGGTTACAGACATAATCGGAAAAATCTTAGGGAAGCATACTATAAAATCAGCGTTCAAGTTCAACAAAAAAATACAGCAAAGCCTTAGATCTGCAAAAGACAAAAGATATCCACTATCAGCTGCGGTGGTATATCGTATACCACGCACCTGCTGAAAAGTTTATATCAGTACCACTAAAAGATCCAGGGGTACATGGCTGAATGAATAATGGAGAAACTGTAGATTAGGTAAAATAGATAAATTGTCAGTAATGGAACACGCGCTTGGTGAAGGAGATCACACGATACTGTTTGAAGATGTGAAAATATTTTCCCAGATCATGGATACCACAGTCGGCTTGTACGGGAAGCCACAGAAATCCATAAACATATAGAAAACTATAACAGAAAAGAGGAGGCGGCAATGCTTAACTGGATTTGGAATCCCATACTAAAAGATGCTAAAGTGGCAACAGCGCAATGCAATGTTACATAATCAACAGATAGTAACACTTCGGCCAGAAGCAATGCATCAACAAGAGTGACAGACTACCTGTGTCAACATAAATACAACCTACAAACTAGAAACCACCAGTCATCGGTGAACCATCAAGATAAATAAACCTCTGAAAAAGCCAGCCACTCGTGCTGGTGCAACTTCAGGATGCAGTTCCAAACTACGACGGACTTCAAACCGGAATGAAGATAGTAACACCGAAAATTTCGGCCGCAAAAGCCTTAACCAATTTATCAAACATAAGTAAACTACAATCATTCATGAAAATCAAGACTAATCGTTTTACATGGAAATTTGAATGGGGTTAGAGTACCAGATTCATCTTGAGTTACTTCAACGAGAACTAGTAACAGGGTAGGATGGTAGCCTGGTGGGTTGACATGGATGGTTTGCTCTACTCATTCCATCAACCACTGTGTGAACCGGTGGTTCCAATCGCAAGGCCGGACGATCGATTTTCATTTCCTATCGTCCAACTTGTTTTAGGAATCACACGTTAAAAGGTAACGCATCATTAGTCCTTAGCTCACACAAGTTTTGACTTTTGAGAGTTGTCGTTCGTAGGGGGGTGAGAGGTGGTTAGCAGAAAAACATATTTTAATAGTAACAATGCTTGAGTTTTTTTGATGTCAAATGCTAAGGCTACTATGAGTGTATTATGTTAATAAGTCCCCAATTCTGTCAGGCATGCAACTTAGCAGAATCAATTCACCTTCAGTTAAATAAACTCCTGCGAAAAATATAGATGATTGAAGGGGTATTTGAATTCACAATCTTTTCATTTTTAGTTGGGCACACCCTTTAAGATTTATTAGATATATGTTAATTGTCTTGAGAAAAAAAATCTTGTTGACAACCATTTCGGCAATTCAGCTATATGCTCAATGGAAGTAAGAAAATGTTAACAAATACTCATTTGTAAATAATATAAAGTTCAAAACGTACAGGAGGACTCCACATATCTAAGTATAAATGAATTTTTAAATTACACCTAGGCTCTATTATTGAGAAAAATGGCAAGAGTTGGATTATTATGATTCAAGCCTTTTGTTATCCATTGTGCATAGTAAACCTTGTCGACAAGGTTTTTTTTTCTGAACATGTCATAATTTTCATCAGCTCTGACAGTCATAGGCCCTTTATTGAATACTTTTAGTTTTGAATTAGAATTTTTTATGAGTGACGAGTTCAAATTTCGGATTTTGAACTGACCAGCCTATTGTGTGCCGATAGCATCTTCATTTCTTTCAGGACGAAGCCTAGCTCCCCTTCCCTTTTAACTGTTAGCCTATTGTGTAAAATAAGATATGCTAGTTATATGTATGTTCAATATTTTGTATGAATAGTAGGCTATAGGGGTTGCCATAACGAAGATAAAAAGAGAAGTTGTAACTTGTTTAAAGTACAAAACTCTATCATATCTCAAAGTTTTGTAGAGGTGTTTGCACTACCTAATGTTCTAGATCAAAACACTTATGTAAAAGGAGGAAGAGATGTTAAATATCGGACTCCAGTAATCATAAGTATGTACATATTTAACTTGACTAATATCAATCAAAAATTTCGCTAACCAGTTCTGAATATATTAATTTAGGAATAGCTATTCATTTAAGATATCCAAAGAGTCAAAAACAAAACTCTTTTAAATTGGTGACACTGTGAAAACAATTCCAGATATTTATATAAATTAGATAACATACCTTGAGCAGAAATCTGAATGAAGGAAAAAATTTCCAGAAACAGGAAAGTAACTAACATTTGTACGAAGCTGAACATGACACATTGTATTCTCTTTACATTTTTTCAGTTGCTTGAATATTAAAGCACTTCATATCTCCTCTGGAAATTACAATACATTTTTTATTTATAGTAATCAACAATATGAACCCTGAATGAAATGTTTGAAATCAACATTTATCGACAAGAACAATATACAAACAATATTAGAAAATGGTAAAATTTGTAAACACAACACACAACAAATCACAAACAAAAATATAAATATAATCAGATAAGCGCATCATAGACGTAAAGAATGGATGGTTGTCACATGACTTTCATATACTACATAGCGATGCGTACATTCAAGAGAGAAGAACTGTGAAGGATAAATTCTGTGGTCATTAACTTGACGAGTTCAGTGTCTGTGGCTAGTGGGTTAGCAAATTACATGCATATTAAGAATAGTTTGTTAGAGAACTGTCTAGAAATATGGAATTGTACTCCAGTGACTCAGGCAGTCACCATAAATATATACTTTATAATTTCCATGGCAGTCACACTGAGAGTCGCTTCCATCTATTTTGAGTCTCATGCCTCTTTGACATAATTTTATCATTTTATTTTATGAAAAGACAATTGACAATTGACTTGGACATGTCCTTCATATGCCGACTTTCCATGCGTTCCACTAACGCTCACAACGATCATAAACCGTTCCACATAATGACCGCGGTCATTGTGATCGCCTCGAAAACGTCACTCATGACGTCATTGATTTCGCTCAAGGCAAGCTCATAACGACCCTTTTCAAGAGGTAGGTCGAAATGGACGTTGAGAAAATTTCAGCGCAATTTTTGAAATATAACATAAATGTTATCTGTCATTAATATCACTGGAGTTTTTTCCCCAACACCAAATCGTTATTTTTATACCTTGACACGTGTTTCGATCACCAAGTGATCATCTACAAGAGGAAGATAAAAGAGTTTTATCTTCGTCTTGAAGATGATCACTTGGTGATCAAAACACGTTACCATATGTTTATATGAGGATTAGGCAGTGTTTGTCCCTACCGAACAACTACCGCTGCTAGTGAGTGATTTTTCGTACTTCACGAAAAAGGTTTATTTCTTAACTTATTCCGTTATTCAATCTTATAAGAAATCAATGAAATAATTACTTTCACATAATTAAGTGAATTTAATAGTACCATAAATTCAGAGTATAATCTAAGTGAGCATTTATTTATTTATTTTTATTTATTTATTTACGGAATGTCCATTACAGCATTGTACAAGCTAATATAAAATTTGCGGTCCTAAAGATATTGGTTATGTCTCATGGGTGGTGGAGCACCCACGGAATCGGTGCCCCTGTACAGTGTCTCACCATATGAGAAACTTTTTTATTAAGAGTTTTTCGACGAAATGTTACTCCTGATAAAAGTTTGTGCATCTCCTAAAAATAAACATGCACCATGTATGTTTATGTCACGAATTAGTTGGTATTCTTTGATATGCAGTCTATGACACAGAAGACAAAAAAGTCTTCCGAGTTCTATTACTTCTGTGTCTATGGTTCCATGTCAGAATTCGTTATTTTAATATTGGTGAAATTTGATAAATAAATAATAAATATATTTCTCGAAAGTATATTGGAAATTGCATATATAAGATTAACTAGATCACAGGATGGTTCTGGTTCGACCTGAAGATATTCAACGTTCAAACCCGGTTGAGGGACAAATACAACTAACTTCTTCCATTAATGTTAAAACTCCTAAAAGGGTGTTGCACTTTTCTGATGGAGTTTTAGAGGAATATAGCAGCGATGAAGAAAATTTAGTTCAAGATTCACGTAGAGAACAGGCAATCATTAATCCAGTAAGTGAAATATTCACATATAATACTAGCAATCTGCCCAACTTCAATTTGATCCACTCTTCAAGGTTTTAGGCAGTATTCATTTCATTTGATCTCAATATCCAGTTCACTATCAAAGAGGAAATAAATAGCTCTATTCCTTTCCTGGATATAAAGTTATTGAGATCAGAACAAAATATTATCATCACTGAATGATACATCGAAATAAAATGACAATTAATTTAATAAAATCATTAAAACACAGAATCATTAAATTAACCCATCCCGATTTACGAAACAAAAGTTTGTCTAATTTCAGTAAAATTCTTATCCCAAATCTGTAGTAAACAGAATTTAATTTTGTGAAAGAACAAACTTTCAAAATGAAGAAGTTGGGCACAACAACGTTATACTTTCATTCATATATAAATCGCTCCCATATATTCAAGAAATTACACCAAAATTAATTAATGTGTTTCGAAATAACCTCAAAATCTCTAAAACAAAAGGCACTATTATATCTAAATCATACAGTAAACTAAAAGCTCCAATTTCAAATAAACAAATATCCAATTTAGTATATAAAATTTCTTGTATTGATTGTTCTAAAACTTATATAGAACAAACATCTAGACTTCTAAGTAGTCGCATCACTTTCCATAAAGCGACTGTAGACAAAATGTTAATTCTTGTGCATTAACAGAACATGGTAATTCGGAGGATCATAAAGTGAATTTTGAAAACCCACATATTTCAGATAGAGAAATCAATACAACTAAAAGAGTATTCTTGGAAATGATACATATCAATCATGAAGAACATTCAATGAATAAAAGAACTGATATTGAAAGTCTCAGCAAAATTTACACATATCTACTGAAATATGACAAAGAAAATGGAAGATCTAGTAATTCTAGTATTACTCAGAATTTTATCACTTAATGTTATCAGTCAAATTTTGATCAACTGTCATTATTTCATGTTTTTTCTATCTGTTTTTGAACCATTTTATATTTCATATACGGCATTAATATGCGGCTTCTTTGAATTTTCTCCTAAACCAGTGTTCCTCCTTGTGGATGATTTCAGCTTGAGCCACTTGATGTTATGTTGATGAGTCCAAACATTCTCTGCTGTTTCTAATTTGCTGGTTTACCTCGCTGTGTGTGTGGTTCTTTTGCTCGGTAATGCGAACTTTCAATGGCCTCTTAGTTTCACCAATATATGATTCTCCACACTCGCAGGGTATCCGGTAAATGCAATTCTTGGAGTCGCAGTTTGAAGGCCTGGTTTTCGTGAGGCTCTTACAGATAGTTTTCCTAGATTTGAAGCAGGTTCTGATGTTACACTTGGACCTAATTCTTCTTATCCTTTCTGACAATCCTATGATGTAGGGAAGTACAAATACTGGTTGTGGCGGCTTCTCTTCCTTGTGAGGCTCTTGCTGTCTTCTAGCCAAAGTCTGTTTCACCATCACTTTGGAGTAACCATTCCTTTGAAGGTCATTTTTGATGATGCCCGAAAGTACAGTCTACCATAGTCTGGATGATTCCTCTCTTAGTCGATTGATGGTGGTTGGATTCCTGCAAGATAATGTCCCTTGTGAGAGGGTTTTCCGAATACAGATGTTTCTCATTTAATGTCGGTTCTCTTCACCAATACGTTTAAGAATAGCAATTCGTTGTGGACTTCCTTCTCCATTGTGAAAGTGATGGAAGGACTTAGTTACGTCGGTTTGAGCGAGTATTAGCTCCAGAGATGCAACTATTCAAAACTTGTCCAGATTTTTACTACCAATAATAAAATAACTGTAGGGAAAACACATCTTTTGTGAAGAATTCAAGGCATTTTGTCGGGGCAATCTAAGTTATAGAACAGTATCAACTAATCAGTTTCGACGTGGAAAGCCTCTACTTCTACACCAATGTTCCTGTCGAAGAAGCACTTCAAATCATACAGAGGAAGCTATCTGAAGATGGGGACCTGAAAGATAGAACAAACTTACCGGTACAAGTAATCATGGAATTACTAGGATGCTGTGTAGAAAAGTGATATTTCAACTGAAGGACGAATTCTTTACACAAGATGAGGGACTACCAATGGGATGTATATA
>WOGN01008407.1:0-11316 GCA_015342105.1 Leptinotarsa texana
TATGTTGAGTGGTATGTAATGCCAATATAGATTACGTTTTATGTTTAATTTTTGTTTTTCAGGACTAATATAAGCTTTTTATTTTGTATTATGTACTCCTGTAATTGGGTCTCATGACCTGTTGGATGTATTTTCTGAATAAATGAGTAAATAAATAAATAAGAGTTTATTGTGGCTCATACCTATTTACCCTCGACCAAATAAACCCAGCTTCTTAACGAAGACTATTAGTTTGTATGGTGAGTGGTATTTTACGTCAACTGGTAAGAGTACCGCTCTACCGAACTCTAAAAACCTGATTCGGTCCACAGCAGGGCAGGCACAAAGTATATCCTTTGCTGTATTATAATTTTCCAAACAGAGGCGACACGTACTGTCTTTCGACAGTCCGAGACTCTGCATATGATGACTCAAATGACAGTGACCTGTAAGAAGGCCTGTTAGACATCGTAGTTCATCCCTACTGTTATCCAACAACTGTTTGGTATCAAGCTTCGGAAGGTGAGTAAATCCTTTGGAATGAGCCAATCCTGAAAGATTCTGCCAGAAGTTCATGAATCTTCCTGCTATCCAGATGTTCAGTGTTTATTTGGCAAAGCCCAAAGTGATGCCAATGACAGGTTCTGGTTCAATGGAGCCGCTTGCAGCACCCTCCTTTGACAATCTGTTGAGTCTTCCTATCGAGGAAGTGGTTTTTGGCAGTTTGCTACCAATTTAGACGTCGCTAGGTGAGAGCCAACGCCGAGAATATTTTTATCGACTTGTGAATGAGGCTGGATTTAACCAATCAATTCAATTTGAAATTGACAATTCAATAGTGTGAATTTCCGTTTGAAATACAGTTGCATAAGTTCCTAGGCAGGTAGATAACTCTGTCCTGGGTCTGCGACTAAAAACACCTGCACCAGAACCGGAAGGTATTTTTGATCCATCTGTGAACCAACAACTATCTGCTCTTAATATTTCCTTCAACCGGAAGATCCAGTCCTCTGTATTCGGGAATAATACTTTATAAGGCAAGTCGTAGTTGACAGTTGGAGGCATAAAGTCAGAGGTCATTTCCAGAATGCTGTGAAACAAAGATGGTGAAATTGGAACAAAGTTGCGTATTCCCCTGACTAACAATATGCCGTTGAGAAAGTTCTGAAATTCCAAGTATATCCGTTGATATCCGGAAAAAACCGAAATTTCAGAAAATAGGTTTTTTTTTCTTTTCTGACTTTATTTTTCGAAGGATTCGAAAATAAATTGCACTTCCATATTGTTACTTTTTTCCTGCTACATAATGATTTTTTTTTAGATTTGCTATCCAACGTTTCGTCTTTCATCAACTTTATTTTCTCTAATAGAATAGAACGAGATTTTACTTTTTCAATGATGTATAAAAATTTATCATACTTTTTCGACAAATTGAAGATATCGGAAAAATGTATTCTTATCATAATACGCTTTGACTTTGATGTTTTCAAATTTGACTTTCAATTTGTTACACTCTATGACATTTTGTTATTGTAAAAGTCATTGAATTTTTGTCAAAAAATGGCTTTTACAAATGAAAAAAGAAGAGATATGATACAAATTCATTACAAATACGATAAAAACTGTGTTAGGACATCGGAAATGTATTTAAACTTGTATCCCGAAAAACGACAACCACATCGAACTATGTTCAAGTTATTGAATCAAAATTTCACCGAGTTTGGTTCATTTCAAAATCCGAAGAAAAAACACGGAGACAGAATGGTCCTGGAAACTGAAGAAGATTTGATAAATGAGGTATGTATGAGGTGAGTTAGACAATGTGCCCTTTTCAATAAAAATTAATAAAATGTAGATAAACATCAACCCGTGGAAATCTACACGTCATGAATTTTCTAAATTTGACTTTCAATTTGTTACACTCAATGGCATTTTGTTATTGTACAAGTCATTGAATTTTTGGCAAAAATGGTTTTCACGAATGAAGAAAAAAGAGATATGATACAAACATGATATATTACAAATACAACAGAAACAGTGTTAGGGTGTTAGGACATTGAAAATGTCCCTTATTACACATCATTGAAAAGGTAAAATCTGGCTCTATTCAGAACAGAAAAATCCAATATAGCACACATAGGAAAAAATAAAGTTGATAATGTTGGCCTGAAGACGAAACATCGGATAGCGAATCTGAAAACACCATTATGTAGCAGGAAAAAAGTAGTAATGTGGAAGTGCAATTCATTTTCGAATCCGTCGAAAAATGAAGACAGAAGAAAAATATTTTTCGGATATCTCCGGATGTCCTCGGAAGTTCAGAACTTTCTCAACAGCACATTATTAGTCAGGTGAATGCTCAACTTTGCTCTAATTTACCATCTTCGTATCTTTCATAGTTTTCGAGATCCCAATGCTGAGGATCGAATATTTGAAACACTGTATCCGAAACTAGTTCTTGAAATTGATCGACACGGCTGATCAATTAATAAATCTCTTTCGAGATTTTCCTCCACTACTTTCTTTAAAAATGGCCCAGTTTCCTGCAGTTCTTATGGTTAAGAAGCCTAAGGCGCAAGTCTATTTTCAGAATTTTTCTCAAATGATTTTGACAATCCTCATTAATGACTTTCGGTTTAATGAATACAAAAATTCCACCTCGAAATGGATCCGATTGAATCGGTCATATCGTAAAAAAATTCACCAATCTGTTCCGGGAACTAATTCTCATTCGTGTGTTGAAAATGAATAACAAAAGATATACGGGAAGACCAAGAACTCTCAATAAGTAATGAAAAAATTATTTTTTCATTTATAACTATCTTGTGTCAAAAATGAGAGGTGACAATTTTAGCGAGAAAGTATAAGAATCAAATGAAAATTACGGTGAGTTTTAAAAAACGCCTCAATATTTGTTCTTTACAAAAAAAAGATAAATATTTTCCATGCAGGCTGGAATGCAGCCCTCAGAATTTCTGTGCTATCAAATTCATCAAAAACAAGATCATCATTTCAATAGATAAAGGAAGATTCGTATTATGAATCGACTAATATTGGTGGAAATTTCTACCGAGGGATCTACGGTGTAAGCGAACCGCGTATAAAAATTAAAAAAATTGTGAAAATTATCATGGATACAATCCCATTTGTTTTGAAATATTGGTAACATTCAGTTATCAGAGAGTGTGCTCCACAACCATTTCCAAATAAATGCGGAAAATTTTGGTATAAAAACTTCACTTCGCTTCTCAAAATCTTGAAAGCTCATCAATCTATCTTCCACCAAATACTCCATCAGCAAAAACAGAATCCGCTACAGAAGACGATAAAAATATTCTCCTGAGCTGGTCAGGGAACGCTTACGTTCAAACGATGATTTACACATTCCATACCCATAAAAGGTATATTTTGTATCGTTATACCTAAAACGTTTACCTAGAAAATCTGATTATTTCAATATGGAGCAATCAACTGGAATTCTTCCACTTTCCCATTATGGATACCGTAAAAAGATTGTAGAAGAAGTTCCACAGGTACAGGTTGCCAGTGAGCATCTTGGGGGTGTTTTCTGGCTGGCTGCATCCATAAGAAGTTGTTTCCCTGGATGCGTCACAGAAGATCTACTTCCTAAGCCAACTATTCACTATACTTTTCAACTCGGATAATAAAGTTGTTAGGGATGAACTTTCCAATACCGTATTTGCAGATGAATATAATCTAGAGTGGTCTGAATTCAAATGAATCGATACTTCTGCACAGACATTGCGGCCGAGGCATATTAAGGAGTTTTTTTACAGTTTTTGTGTAGTTCAAGATATTTTTCACAATTAAAATGGGTTGAATAATGGAAGTGTCTATTTTTCCATGAAAAACTAGTGAAGGTTCGAAAAATTGGTGAGAAAATTTCAGGCTATAAATGACTCTTCATTTAATATTTCATAAATGTCAGAGGGTATTGAGAACTTCAAGAAGGAATACAAAGGAGCTCTTCCTGTCTTTAAATTTGAATGAAACAAAGTGTTCGTGGGATATTACAGAAATTTTCCATTTCCATTATGTGTGGAATATATCGTTAGAATATTTGCCATGGCTTCCCTAGGTGAGAAGCATTTGAAACGTTTAATTTCTTACGACTCTGGCCCAGGAATCAGGCTGAATTTGACCGATAGCATGGGCAAGAAAAAGTCTAACCTGTTCAAATCGCACATCAGCTCCACCTGAGATGACCGTGCCCTCAAATCACTCGTGCAGAATATCCAATATGATATTAATTGTGTGACACGTAGCGCCTGTTGGAACTCGTCTGTATCCAGATCATTCAGTTCAGACCAAAGGAAGTTAGTAATCATCGACCTACTCGTATAGTGCTCTCCGTTGACAGTGATGGCCTTGCCAACGCCGTTCTGAAAGAAATATGGACTGATGACGCCGCCAACCCAAAATTCACAGTAATTTTTTTTTGTGTATTAAACGCTCATTTCACATTTCATGTGAATTAGTTTCGTCTAAAATTCGACAATTTTCAGTATTCACGTATCCATTTATCTAGAAATGGGCCTCATCGATGAAGATGATTTTTCGATGAAAATTAGGGTTAGTTGCCCACTGCTCCAGAGCCCATTCAACGAAAACACGTCGTTGTCTATAGTCGTTTACCTTCAGTTGCTTGATCAGTCGAATTCTGTATCAGTGCAAGCCTAAGTCATGAAGCAAAATTCGCTAAGTTTTAGTCTACGAAAAGCCGAGTTCTAGTGAGAGACGCGACGTCTTGGATTCTCCTGCACACTTTCACAGGCACCTGCGATGATTCTGGCAGATCTTGCGTTTTGTCGACGCACGGGTGTTGGTCGATCATTTAGTGGACCAGCGGACTCGAATTCATCTACCAGATTTCGAATGGTAAGTCCTCTTGGTAAGAAAATATGGCGACCATAAAATGAGAGAAGTTCGGAACTCCCTATTGGAAGACCCGTTATTGAGAAACACCTGGACATAAAAACTTTTTGGAAGGCAATACACTTTGAAAAAGCATTTGATCGACAACCCTTTCACAATCTATTGATGAATTTCAGAGTTATCAATATTGTAGTTCGAAACGTTCACAATGACATAACAATAAGAGAAAAATAGCTCCCGAAAACAACAATATTCAATATTTATTTTTACATTGATAGAATTGGGTTAATATGACTATTGTTTCCGAACACAATGAATTCATTGAAGTAGAAATAAATAATTCGTTTCAAATCGATTGCGTTAGCTTCATATCAACTAAGACTGAATCAATAACTTGTTTTGGTAATTGAAAATCTTTGCGAGGGCTGGAATCCTTTTGCATGTTATGAATTTGACAATTTTTGATTCGATTTTGGGTTTGATCAGAAATCTGTTAAGGATATATTTACATGTATTGTGGGTTGCCTCAATTCTGAATCGTGGTGAATATTACGACTGATAGAGTTAGTTTCCAAATCTTTCTGTATTTACATCAAAAATGTTCGTTCTTCATACATTTTCTCTGACATGAAACACTTTGGTAAGTAGTAATCTGAAACAACGGACGAGTTCATCAACTTAATTCATGCATCGTCGAAATTAGAAATTCTTTCTATTGCTAATTCAGTCGAAACCTATGAAACCAAAAAGCAATTATATGAAATTTCTTCCTTTATTTCTCTATAAAATATTCAGATTTTTGAAAGAAATTAACTTTATTCCATTTACCAAATCTTACTTTCATATTTATCTGGTTGCTATAAATATCAACAATACATTAAGCTTTTGGAAGTTGATGAAACTATAAATAATATTGGTTCATACAACTTATGTAAAATTTCTTACTTGAATATCGTTATTGAAGAACTTTAAGTGATGAAATAATTTTGAAATTGGGATTTCACATCATCCTTATGTTCGACCATATCATTTCTGTTCACATTGGAAAAATGTGAATAAATTTCACAGGATTGTTGAACTTTTCAGCATGTAATATAAAAAACGAATTTTCAAAATTACAGCTCCAGGGAAAATGGCAGCAAATGCGAAAACACTGGTTCCTTCGACCTACCAGGAGACATTGAATCGAATATTTGAAGGTCTCTCTGACAGTCTCTCTGACAGAAATATTCGAGAAAAATTTGAAATAACTACTTCTTCGCCGAGCCCATCATCAGAAATGATGAAGTACAAAACATTATAAAAACAATGCCATCTTGAAGAGAAAACAACTTTTCAAAATCATTTTCGAAATCAAAGGTGCAACAAAAAATATGTTGGCTTCGAAGAATATTGATGATATGAAATGTTTCGTTATGTTACTAACTGACATTGGGGAGAGAAGAAAAATGGTAAGCAAAAAAAAAGATAGAAAATAACTGTTCCATTGAAGTGGTAAATCGAGTGTGATATTCAAAGATATTTGTATCCACTCACACAGGATAGTATCTGAATCAAAAATCCAACCACCATCAATCGACTAAGAGAGGAATCATCAAGACTCTACTATACCTTGCTGTTGGGCTCTATAACACAAACGAAGGTTTCGAAAAGGAACTAGTATTCATCAAAAATGACCAACAACGAAATGGGTACTCCAGAGTGATGGTAGAAATGGCCTTAGCTAGAAGACAGCAAGAACTCCACAAGGAAGAGAAACCACCACAACCAGTACTTGTACTTCCCTACATCAGAGAATTATCGAAAAGGATAAGAAGGATTGGGTCCAAGTATAACATCAGGACCTGCTTCAGATCTGGGAACATTATCCGTAGCAGCCTTACAAAAACCAGGCCACCAAACGCGGTTTGCGAATCCAAGAATTGCATTTACCGGGTACCCTGCGAGTGCGGAGAATCATACATCGGGGAAACTAAGAGGCCATTGAAAATCCGCATTGCTGAGCACAAAAAACACACGCAGCGAGGAGAAACCAGCAAATCCGGAATAGCAGAGCATGTTTGGACTCATCAACACAACATCAAGTGGGATCAAGCTGAAATCATCCACAAAGAGGAACACTGGTTCAGGAGAAAATTCAAAGAGGCCGCGTATATTTTGTCCAACAACGCATTTAGTCAAGCTAGCGTAGAGATACGTAATATATGGAAACCTCTAATGAAGGGAAAACTACCATTTCCCGCCAAACGATTGTCTTCCGCTAAAAACCAATGAAACGGAAAAAGTGAAAGGAGGGATAGGTGAAAGCACTCGAGCGACCATATAAATAGTCAGATCTCGGAGGAATAAGTCCAGTTATCACCCGAAGACGATTTTTTTTTCATTTTTGGTAACAATAACTTTAAATTTTCATTTTTTCAGCTTTTAATAATATTTTGATTTTATTTGTTTGGTTGTGACTTGTATGTTCATTTTTTGTAAAATCAGTTTTTGTTTAATGAAATTGTTATTTTCGGTTGATCTTAATAATTTTGTAATTTTTTTTCAGGGTTTTCAAATCCATTTATATTAGATTAGACAATGGAAGTCCGAACTGATGAAATACCTTTACGTGAGATAAACATACCCTCAAATCGTTCGTGCAGAATATCCAATATGGCATGAGGTGTATGGCACGTAGTGCCATCTTGTTGGAATCACATGTCGTTCCTTTCCAGATCATCCAATTCAGGTCAAAGATGTTGATAATTATCGACCCATATTGCCTGCCGTTGAGAGTGATGGCCTTACCAATATCGTTCTTAGAGAAATATAGATCAATGGTGCTGCCAGTCCAGAATCCACACCAAACAGTGACATTTTCGGGATTATATATCCGGCATTGGTGATTTGGCAGAACATGTTGAATAAATGACACTAATTTGATTATTGTAGCTTCAACAAGATGGCGGTTATCAATTGTTGAAGTTCAGAAGTCCCTGTTGGAAGACCTTAAACTGAATTCAGGTTTTATGTCTGAAAGTTGTATGCGAAAATCCGAAGCTACCTCCAGTCTGAACTGTTTTTTCAACAACTGCACGGCGTTCAGATCTCCGACAGAGCGCGCGTTACCTCTGTTACCCTACTACGGAACCCTAGGGTTTTGCGGACCACCATTCAGGAATCTAGGTATCGGATTATTGTTGTTGAAAGTTTAGTTCTGAAAAAGCACCAAATCACTTTGACCCACTTCATTTCTTGGTAGGCATGTAGTAACGCTGAGGCTAGATCTCATTAAATTTTTGTTCCTCAAAGTCAAAGTCAAAATACGCTTTTTTGTCTGAAGAATAACATCTCATTGACAAAGCTTGGTTAAAATAATTCAAGAAACAATTTCACAGATAGAAGCTATCGTTACTTGTCAAGTTACAATTATTCGAGTAATGTTCTCGAAAACTATACACTATAAAATAATATACATTGGCAGGTAGTTGTTGAATAAAATTCCAGGCGGTTATTGAACATATGTACAAAGAACAAAAAGATAATAAAAACAATTAGTATTTACATAGCACCATACATCACTTGCATGAATATAGCCAATAAGAGTTTATTTAGAAAATTTTCAATATTGATTACATAAAACGAGTCAGCCACCAGTGGAATCAAAAAGTATCTTGATAGTACTCTGATAAATTAAAATAGGACCTCTCACAAAACAATCCTTCAAGAATTCCCTAGAGTTCACGTTATTGCATGCAAATTTCAGATTTGGTGGTAGGTAATTGATCATTTTCAACTCATTATAAATGAAAGATTCTTTAATGAGGGAATATTTTGGAATAGGCAAATTAAAGTCGTTTTTTGTCGAGTGGCGTTTGTGTTGAATGAAAATCGATTTTGATGTTTTGCTATGAGACATATACTTTCGATAATAAAAATAGATATTACAGTGAGGATTATTTTTTCCTTAAACATTGGTATGCAAGAATCTCGTGGTTTTGCTTTACACAGAAAACATACAGCTCTTTTTTGTATAACTAAAATTGATTGCGATGTTGTCATAGTACAAGCACCCCAGAAATGAATTCCATATCGTAGATGAGATTCTATAAGAAAATGATATGTTACTTTGGCAGCAGCAAATCATAACTCGTAAGATGTCAGCCTCACAGCACAAGACCCTGAGGATAACTTTGATTTGAGACTCTTGATATGGTCTTCAAATTTCAAATCACTGTCAATGGATAGTCCCAGAAATTTGTTTCTTAGTTTATTCTCAACAAAGATGTTATCAATTTGTAAATTGCTGATGGACCATTTGAAGCAAATTACGTTCGTTTTAGAGATATCAAAATTGAGAAGATTTGCATTACACCATCTTTTTATATTGCTGGTATCATGATTTATTACCGTTTCTGACTGGTGGACTTGAGGATTTTTAGTATGATTGTTACTTTTCTGTAAATTTTGAACTTCCAGGAGGCGCTGAAAGCTCTTTAGAGATTTTAAATGATATTACACATTCCTGACCGACTCTGAAAATATTATTATTCAGGAAATTCATATTGATGTCCATTTTAGCTTCCAAAAAACTCATCGAAGCAGATAGCGGAATTGTCTGTCCTGATGTTATTATATACGATTCGGAGGTATTTATCTTTTTGGAGAAAACCGATACCTGGATTTTCGTAGCATTGAATTGAACCTGATTACTTCCATTCAAATTCGCCCAGTTTTTTCCAGTAAGTCGTTGATATACAATAAATAGAAGGTTTGAGACAATATGGCTCCCAGGGGAATAACAGCGTTGATGGTAAAAGTATTCGGGAGATATCCATCAACGACCACTTGCAGGGAGCGCTTTTTCAGGAAGCTGGAGAGTCATATAATAAAACAATTTGACAAGTCATATTATCGAAGTTTAGCCAACAAACCCTCACGCCACCGTCAAAGGCTTCATAAATATTAAGCGCAACAACTCTTGACTTTCCGTGTTTCTCGATTTTCTTATTCCGAATCACTGATGGCAAAGGAACTGGTCTATAGTTATTAGAACGATTTTTTTTGTTTTTTGAAGATAGGCTGAACGCAAACAATCTTCCAACAATAGAAAAAATTCTTCCTTGTGGGACAGGTTGAAAATTCTGCAGAATACTGGTGCGCGTTCATTGACATACTTTTTAAGTAAGATGACGGGCACTTCATCAGCATCAAATTCATGTCTCAAAATTCGCCTGACTGGAGTGTGTGGTGCTGTTCTCAGACAATCGAATTGTGTAGTGAGATGCAAATTTTTCAGCTAGTAGATGAGCTTTTCCTATGGCTGCTGTTGCAATTCAGCCATCTGCTTGTGTTGATGCTGAAATTTGTGAAGTTTCGATTAGCAGCTTCAGCTACCGATCAGAAGGATCTAGACCAGTTGACATTGGCAACCAATTTATCTCTAATTCTTTGATTGTGAACTTTGCTTTGTTCTATTGTTGCAGCTGTTGCGATCATTAATAAACCTTGCTGAGACTTCGGTACTGGGATTTTTGCACCACTGCCGGATAAATTCAGTTGTGGAAGAGAATCTTGCTATATTTTTCTCTCTGACTGTTCGTTTCCAGTTTTTTCATTATATTCGTCAATTTTTTGTTGATTTTAAGCTTTCAGGAGGCGCTCAGCAGAGGAAATACCTCCCCATTAAAGAATTAACAAATCTTCATTATGCGCTGGTTGAAAGTCTTTTGAAATATGGCATTGTAGCCTGGGGAGCTGCTCTACGTACCCATCTCAACCCGTTAGAAATCCTGCAAAGGAAAATACTTAAAATTATAATGTTCAGAAACAATCGCTATTCCTCGGACGAACTATACAAGGAATGTCAAATAATGGACCTTAGACAGCTTTATTTTTACAACGTACTCGTCAAATACAATTCCAACAAAAATAAAATAAAACCAGACCATCACAGTTACTATACAAGAAATTACAAGAAAATACCGTATCCTGTCATACTGAGAAAGTCGATTTCAAAAAGGGCATATTCATACACATCAACCAAATTCTATAATATTCCTGATAAAATTAAAAACAGTAACCGCACTCCAATTTTCAAGAAGAAATTGAAATCATTTATATTTGAAAAACAAAGACAATATGTGATAGATATATTAGAATAAAAAGTACACCAACCAATTATGCTATATTACCCTAGTCAAATTATATAAATTTTACAAAAATTCTTATTATTATTTTTACACTCTGTCAACATATATTGGTTTATGTGCTTGTTTGATTTCTTTTTATATTATTTGTCTTGTGCCGTATTCTAGAAATTATACTCATTGTTACCATAAACAGGCACCCTTTATTAAGTTTACACGAATCTTATTATTATTAGTATTATCGTTATTATTGTTTAATTTATATTTTCTGTCAACTTATACCGTCATATCTTTTCATATTATTTTTTTT